>JAXQQM020073972.1:0-11898 GCA_034641835.2 Pinus albicaulis
AATTTGATTATAGCAAAAGGTGGCTAAAACTGTTTGAAGCCTTCAAGGAACAAATTTTATTGCTAAAAAGTGTTGGCCCTTGAATATTCTTGAAGGCCTCATGCCTTTGTCCATATCTTCATTGTTGTTCCTGTCTTGAAAAACTCTGAAAATCTTGTTGATCCCCAAGGAGGAATACTGTTGCAAGCACTGTTGTCCTTTTCCCCCTTCTTCCAACACTAAACTCATCTTTTCTTTTCTTCTCCCATGAAATCCTTCAGTTTCATATTTTCTCCCCTTTTCCCTTCATCAAAACCCCTTTGATAAAGGTCTAAGACCCTTTCTTAGCCTTATCAAAACCCACCAACTCCTTTGAAAATCATTGAAGAATGTCTAAAATCACATTTTCAATTATGGACTTAAGCCCCATTGGGCTAAGTCTTTAGCCCTCCCCTCCATACACCCTGGTGCTGGAACCGAGCACCGGCCTTCCAAGCGCTTATTGCATTGTCCAAATGCGATTAGCCCCTCCTCTTTAACCCTCAGTCATATTATCTTCCATGCGCCCAAAGGCCCCGCAGTCGGGCGCCGAGCCACATTGTAAATTAATATTTTAAACCTTCATTTATATAAATTTGACGTTTTTTATTATGTCCTAAGGTTTTTCGCCGGTCCAAAGTTCAAATCGATCTCCACCGTTGATTTGATCTGCAGATTGACGGCACGCAATCCATTGCCCTGTGGTCCCCACCATCCACTCACTGTTGTAAAACCACGCGGTATCCATTGCACCGCTTTTAAGATAAAGGAAGTATTTTTCATTTTGTAGCGATTCCATACATCAGTTTATGCATGGCCTGGGCACTGTTCACAAAACCGTCGTCCATCCCACATTAAAGATCGGATGTGGACCCAACGCGATATGGACGTCCACAATCCGATATGAGGCCACTCATCGGACGATGATCGCTCTCTGAAGATGCCCATGCCATAACCAGGCTACGACGCGACATTTAAAGGATCTCCGCCATCGATTTGATCTGCAGATCGATAGCCCACATTCCATCACCCAGTCCCCTCGTCCATAGTAGTGCCGGTGGTCCCAATGCCACATCAGCATCCACGTGGCAGATTTATATTGGGGCAGGTCTCCATGGTTCCTCATCCAGTCAGCAAATCCGGACTCGAGAACTTTACTCAGCATGGTTTAATTAAAATTTTGAAGTTCGAGTATGTTTTTAAGGTTTATTGGTGCCTGTATTTCCCTCCGCTCCCGACCGTCGATCTCTGCACGATCGACGGCTTTGATTTAAACTATTCTTCCGCCTTCTCTTTGACTTCTCCCGATCAATCTTGACTGTTGGATGATGTCATCCAATGGCCATGCTCCCTCCACGTGCCTTCTGAAGCAGCAAACCTATACATACAGGATTTCATATTATTTTTTTTATTTTGCAGGGTTTAAATGGTTTTTCTGCCATGACTGAAGAAATCTCAAAGGCAGAGGGTGACAATCCTCCTGCCTTTGATTCACCAAAGAAAATCATTCGCAGGGCCTAAAGTTCACATTTTGTTAGTGATTCATGAGGAATTGATGCCATATCACCCCTGCGCAGCCCTGCATACCAGCAAAACACAGTAAAACAAGCATAGTCAGAGAGTATCAGTGTCGAAAGAAAAATATATCAGGATAGAAAATTGAAGACAGATCTATGGGATTACGGCTAAAAATGGATTATCAGAAGCCTAAAACATAGTTTAAAGAAAATATTGAGTGTTTTTCCAGACAAGAAATAAACTCTACCACATCAGAGGCTAATTAAATTCCCGGCCACCGCAGAGCCATCTACAGCCTCAGGGAAATCAAAAGAAGGTCAAAGTTATTACCAGACAAGGATGTATTTTGCATCAATATAGTTGAACAGTTATTTCAACCAAAGGAACTTATTTTCAGCTGTCAGCAGAAGTTATTACAAGGACAACAAGGAGCCTTGAAGTCAAAAAATTATTTCTAACAAACCTAATAGTTAATGTAAATGATTTTATACGGAGGACACCTATGTAATTTGCTTCATTGAGCCCCCAAAGGCCAAGAATCCATTTAAGTCTGTATTAATTATTTTTAGAGATGTTTTATCAGAATCCACCTCCTCTTTCTTCTATAAATACTACTGCAGAAGAAGAGTTGTTTTTGGTTGATCACTAGTTGTAATACTGGAACTCTCTGAAATAATACATAGTCTGTTGAAGTTGAAGAAGAAATTGAAGTCTTGAAGCCCTCATGATGTTGTTGCATGCTTACTACTGTGAAGGCTCTGTCATTTTATCCATGAGTTTGGTTGTTGGTGAAGTATTCTCAATTGTTTCATGTTTTCCCCTATTTTCATTATGTGCCATAATTTCTTACTACAGTAGGTTGAAATTTTTAGGCTAAGAAATGACTCCTGGAAGCACCTTAGACCTCTTCACCCTTCACTGTTTCATGTTTTCTTCTACTGAAGTATTTTAGAGTCTTTAATCTCTCTCTTTAGTCTTCATGCCTGTTTATTTCCTTAATAGTTTGAATAGTTGGTTTCAGCATGATTTATGGTTTTCCCTACTTGTCTGCTGCCACTTAAAAACTGTTATTGAAGTCTCTCTTTGAAGTTTTCTATTTACAGTGAGCCAAGGAGGTTTGTTATGATCTTTCCCTTTGTCCTTACTTAAAAATTTGTCTCAAAGGTCTTTATAGTTGTAATCATAGATGTGTTAGGTGTTCCGTCTTCTATGACTGCAATTATCAGTGAATCTTTTATGTTTTCTAAGTCATTTGAAATAAAATATTTCAGGAAATAGGGTGTTCCCTAAATCTTAGATTTCATTTTAAAAGTTGTTTTGAAATCATTGTTTGCTTAAAGGTGTCATTAGTAGATTTCATGGTTAGCCCTCTCTATCAAAAAGCTCTTTACTGCTCAAATTGTGTTTTCAAATACCCTTTGTGGAGAATTAAACTTCTCTTTCCAAATCATTGATGTCCATCTCATTCCAAAAACCAAAGGATCCTATGGCCAAGTTAGATTTTCCCTTTGATATCCCATATCCATTGATAAGTATGTTATGACCTCTTTTTGACTCCATTTCCCAATGAACCAGATGTTTCTCCATTCTACCTAACTTTCCTAGGCCTTTCATGTTCTATTGTATCAGCGCAGCCAAACAAACAATCAAACACCTGCACTTAATAACTAGTCTAAAATCCATACTCTAAGCACGCAAGATAAACCTTCGCAAACAAACATTTGAGAGATCCCTCTCTGAGAACAGGAGGACTAGATCCTGTAACTCTAAAGATTGGTTCTGAGGTTGCCTTGTTTTTAGATTTTCCAAAGTACCAAAACACGGGACCCCAACACCACCATTGTTTCTTTCAATTTTTCAATTTCCTTAACTGTAGCACAACTTACTATTTTTAGCAATTTTTTGGGTCCTAAACTTTCAGAGCCATTTTGAGGCCCTAAATGACATTTTATGGGAAACCCGAAAAAAACATGGAAGTTATTTCATTTTTGTTAACATCAAAAGTTGTAGTCCTTGGATAGATATTTCTAACAATGTATGGTGCACGTCAAACATAGATCATATGCCAAAGTTGCGTCCCAGGGAGGTTCATGTACCAATTTACCCAAATGGGACCCATATTTTTGGCGCTTCATGTCCTAGGGTTAGGTTTTTGGATGTTTATGGTTTTCCATTGTTTGCAAATAATAAATAGACCCTCGAGCCTCATTCTAAAATAGTTCAAAGGCATGTAGCCACCACATCTCTTTTCAGAGATAAGCTACCATTGCACTAGCTAGTTTATTTCCATTCTATATGTAAACAAATTTCAATTCTTTGATATTAATGAGATGAAGTGTTATTTCTACTGGATATTTTTATTTATGGTTATATGTGTATTCTATTGTGCTCCAACATAAATCTAGATCAATGGTCCAAGAGATGGAGATATCTTTGGTAATTAACAGTAACTATTCCCATATCAGGGTCTTTTACTCAAGGAATCTTTGGAAGCATGCATAAGCATGACACCAATAAATGGAGGTTGAGAGACATAGCTATCTATATCAAGAGACAATAATATTACCATCTCGACCCTTAGCATTTGAGGACCTAGGGGTATTCTACACTGTAGGTGCTGCATACTGAAAATGAGTGACATTCGATGATGACAAGATTGAGGAATTCACGATAAGTTTTGTAAGGATTTTCATTTCAAGCCTAATAGTTGTGAGGTGGCGCCCAACATGATTAATGATAGATGAATGAAATGGATGATGGAAAAAATTGCACCAAGGCATCAAGGCCATAAACCACAAAGACGGGCTAATCTATTATAATGTGAATTTTTGTTTTTGCACCAAGGGTCATGACTAGTGGCACCTAGGCTAGGTGGAGATATGATGTGGCGATGGGATGCCATGGTGCCACAGTGGTGTACCATGTTTCATTCAGGAATAGGGGTGATATTGATGGGTGAGATAGATGTGAAACTTCTCGATGGATAATGGAAATAAGTCCATTAGTATGATATTATCTGTGACCTCATTTGGACCTTGTATAAATTAGAGAAAGAGAGGGCCGATATTAGACAAATAAATATGGAGGGATGACCAATAATTAATGGGAAAGGGGATTCCATCTCTATACCTTAGGGTCTTGGACCTAAGGGAAACCTCGGTGCAACTTCAATGAGTATTATGGGGATAAGGGGGTGAGAGTGGAGAAATGAGAAATACCACTCAAAATTTGATGGGAAATTTACCATGTCACCCATGATTTACCTCCTTGTGGATTTTTTTCGTACGATAACTAAAATGGGTGGTAGAGACCAATAAATGTTTTAACAAGAATTGGACGACTTACAAGGTTAATGGGGTAGACTGGAGGGGCCATGAATTGGTGATGTATAAATTCCACATGGGCAAGGTCATGGAAACATGGATAGGTAGGATGATGTGGACCTCCCTTGAAGTGTGGAGGGCTACCATGTGGAAATCATGTGGGTGCCACATGGCAGAATAATGGTGATTTAGCAAGTGTTTAATGACCCAAATTTAAATGGACATATATTTTAAACTTGGAGTCAGATTTTGAAGAATTTTGTATCACCAGAGAGGTCTTTCCAATATAAAATCAATGGTGGTGTTATATTTTAGTCTCAAGGAGTTTTGGAAATGAAAACATTTTAGTACCCCATTTCCATGACAAGGCTAAATCCATTGATTTATCCTTAGGATTTTCTATTACATGGATGGCAATGTTACAGAATGGTATCAGAGTAGAAGGTTCAATTCTTGGACCTTTGGAGATGAGTGGAGCTCAAGCTCTATGTGTAGTAGATGAATGTGAATATGATTGTGTGCTACTTATAACATTTTATTGAGGATTGTAATAGCAAATTCGTTGAAGTTACATGGTTTTTATTGCTCATATCATAAAGGTAAAAATGATTTATTTCTATAAACTTGGATTCTTTTCATCTATTTAATCATTGCAGGACTGCCTACATGGTTGTGTGTATGCTTATTTGTATTTTATTACATGCATGTACATGATGATTTTAAAATTTGATAGAATAACATATGTTGAAGTGCTATATTTTTATCTAACTGATGATTTGAGATGAAGGATGTCATGGTGTTCATCCTTGGTAAAGAGGTTGTATATAGTTTCTATGGTTTCCCTTATTAAAGAGATATTTTTTTATTTGTGATGATGATCTTGGTAAAGAGATTGAATAAAACTAATGATGTTAATTTTGCCAAAGCAACTTATTTCCATTTATGATGTTCGGATTTGAATAGAGAATAAAATCTTAAATTTTATTAAGGCATAACCGATATGTACATGGCCATGTAATTTTTGATTTTGATACATGATACTAATAGAAATTTTGGATGCGTGTATAGTTATAGTTTAACATTCTTGGAACTATCATGGTGAGGTAACAACTAGAATTGTTTATTTTATTTTAAACTAACCATTGAGTGTATGTGTGACAACTAATAAGAATACCAATGGAAGTTATATGAAAAGGCATGGACAGTAAAGTCTAGTGGGAAAAAGAAATGATAAGATCCTCTAAAAGAGAAAAAACCTTCAAGAACTTGAAGGCTGAGCTGAAGAGTTTTAAGGAATAAATTAAGGAACTTGTTAGGAAACAACAATGGAAAGACGAGTTGGACATAGAACTACAATAACACTTGCAAGGATTGAAAGAATGGGATTTATCCTCAAAAGAGAAAAATCATGATGAGAGGGTGAGAAAGAGGCCTTGTGCGATTGAGAAGGGAAAGAAGCCAATTTTTTGTTGTTTCTATGGGGAGGAACATATGAAAAATGACTTCCCCAATAGATAAAAAGGGATAAGAAGAAGGATGGATTACTTGAGCCACAATAACAAGAGCTGATCACAAGTAATATAGGAGGGAAAGAGGGAGCATCCCCTCATGAATTTTTTTTTTGTATATACTTGTAATATGAATCAAAAGTGCCACTCTATAAATTGTTTGGGGGTTGTTGGAAATTTTGAAGTGCCATAAAAACTTTGGAAGTGATAATCTTGAATTTAAATTTATGTATGCAATGCATACGATGACGGAGGATGCCATGAACATTGGACCCATGGGGAATGGGTGATTTTTGGATGTTTTATGTTTCATTTTCTTCCTTGATTGATTTTATATTTTATTTGTCACTTGATTTTCAATTATACACATGGCCATTTTTATAGGCAACTTTTCACATCTGGTCAATAGGTCTATAAATTGGATCAATCAACATCCATGAACATGTTATCATCATCCCCAAAAAAATCCCTAAGCATGAAATATCAAAAGAGTCTAAGTTTCTGGGATTAAATGCTCAAAATTTTTTTTTTTTAACCCCAACATTCGCTATCCATTTAGACACCCGCATTCAACACTAGTTTCTCCTTCTACAGGTGCAACAATTCTATAAATTCAGAAAAATTAAAAATATTTCTGAAGGTTCCTCTTCCAGAAGATTCTAAGGGTTATTTTAACAATTTATGATGGATAAGAACTCGAATCCTCTATGATCCTACCTTGGATACTTCACCTCTTATCCCTTGAGATCATCTTCCCTTCATATGTGGATCTCATGCCCATTATGGTAAATCCTAAACTACCCTACCTCTCCTATAATTCCACCATCATCCATAAAATTAGGGTTGGATTTTCTATATTGCTTATGTCGTTTCCTTGAACCTAAAGGATACATCATCTTCATGCATTAGGGTGACATTGAAATGTGCTTTATGACAAGGAAGGAGTGGGGATATTCTTACAAGATAAAATATTATTCTTGGTTGTAAAATCTCTCATATTTTTACTATTACAAATAGTATCTTGTTTTTTTATAGGTGTTATGTCATGTTTACGTTCATGTATTTCAATGCCTTTTTGATTCATTGAATGGAGTAATTGAATTATGCTACATAGATGTTGTAGATCATTGGCTTGCTTTACTTGTATGTGCAGGTTCTAATTATATCACTTGGAGTTACAATTAAAGCTTACAAGCAAGGAGGAAGGTAATTCTTGTGATAAATTTCAAGTAGGATTCTTTCCATTATTAAATTTAACTAAGAAAAAATTATATATTCTTTGTATTCTGTTGTTAAGTACCATTCCACTAGGTTTAGGGAAGATAGTTTTTTCCCCAATCATAAATTACAAATAAAAACCATGCTAATTTGTTTTTCAATTGATTTCATGAATATATTTTTCCTTTTATTGTTTCCCTCGTTTCTTTTTATTTTTTCATTTCATATTTCATCCTTTAGGGCCTTGGGAAAATCAGTTTGATGTGGAAATAAATCCATGGAGATCTAGGGAATATACAAGGAGAAACCAATAAAAAATTCAATCTGAGAGAGGCCCTAGAATTCAATATGAGAGAGGTCGTATCCATAAATAAAGAGAAGTGAAGGACAAGAAAGATTGAAGTTGGGAAGATGGGCCAGAAAAGGCCATTATTGGTGTATGTTAGAGCATCACTCCTGAATGTGACAACAAGAAAGAATAAGGGAATATAACTGGGTTGGAATTTGGTTGTGCAGACAAAAATAGTAGAAAGTAACAACTAAAGAACTGGTACTAAAAGCTAGAAGAAAGAGGTAAAATGGTTAAATTCAGATAAAAAAAATTCTTTGGCCAAATTGGGAACTACGAATGAAATTTTATGCATGCCTTGCATGGATGTAGGGAGTTATATAAACTTTGATATCTTTGGCATATGCGATTATATGGTGATGATTAAATGAATATATGAAATTTCCACTGCAATTGGGAGGTTATTGTGAAGGATCGTTGTCATGGAATAATGATTAATCATGTTTATGAATGGAATGCATGTATGTATAACATGTTTAAAATTCATAGTTCTGTGTGGAATACATTGGGAAAGAGGAAGTCCTTGCTGATTTATGACTTTATGATAATGAGATTATGACACCCATGTTATGTCACGGTTGGGAACAAGGGATGTTGAAGGTTATGTCAACACAGAAAGAGAAATGTGATTTTCATCACACTAGGACATGGGTGGACAAGTTGAAGGAACCATAAACCCAAGATTTGGTCTATCGGTGCACGTGAAAAAACGTGGGAATGAAGATACTCATGTGAAGGAGCATGGCTCTCTAGATTCTTGGTTTTTGGTGGAGTCCACATATCATTTGGATTCTGTAACATTCCCAATTAACCATGAGCTAGCTGGAATATTAAATTTTTCTTTTTATTTCTGTTTAATGAATAAGAGGACAATGGAGGTCCATATTTCTCCTTAATAATGAATAAATCAATGTGAATGTGAAAATGATATATCTTGGCAGCTTAATTGAGCACCCTTAGGTGTGAAAAGGGGCTGGATCACCTTCACTGGGTCATCTTTGACCAAATCAACGACGTTGTCATGGAGGAGTGGCCATCAATGAAAGACAACGCAATTTTAGATGGAGATGCTTTGCAAGGAATTAGTTACATTATTGGATGGGGCTAATGGTTTATAATCTCATGAATTATATAATGAAGTGGATGGAAGCCTTAGATCATTATGTATGATATCTTTATGAATTGATCTTTTTAGATATTTGGTCTGTTTAGACTTTTCTCTCTTCAGCTGTTTAGCTAGGATCACAGTGATGTTTAGCACAGGGTGTTCCTAATCGGGAATCCCACCTATCCCATTGACAAGCTTTTGGAGGAGTCTTGTACTGCATTCCAATATCATGAATTTTTCCAAAGCTACAATCTTATGGTACATCGCAGTTCCTATTCAGGGTGTGTTGTGTTGCAGGGTTGCAGCAGTGGAGACTAGATTTGGGTGATTTCTGATCTGTTTTTCATTGGAGGAAGGTTTCCTTCCATTAGAAGGCTAGTGAGGAAGGCCCTTGAGCCTTATTGAAGCATTTCGCATCAGGCCACATTATTATCTGCCCCTACAACATAGTTTCTATCTTGGACTACGTTATTTCTAGGGAGGAGTTGCAGGGTTTTTTCAGTACACCATCGGGAGAGGAGTTCTTCTAGTGAAAGAGATCCACCTTTCATTTATAGGATACATTGGAGGATTTTATTCTATTGTGCATATCATATCAACCACAACTTTCTAGATATTATGTTGCATTGAATGTTCAGCCCTAGGGCTTTAGATCCCATTTGTATTATGGTGTATTTTTGGAAACCCTTCCTGGATTCTTTGTAGGTGATTGTATAAATCATAGATATGCATTATTCATATATTTTGAGGCATATAACAACCCTACATATTTTTTATATTCATCTGCCTTAGTAGTGCACTTATGAATGCGTTGTAGCTTTCTTCCGGAATTTTGATATAGTAGCAACACCTCATTTTGAGGGATTTCTTCATTGGAGAATTATTGTATCTTGTTATATTCTTGTGGCCTATCATTTTATACATGTTTTATATTTTTATAATGTATTAAGAAGCTCCATGTTGGCCTCCATTATTTATTTTATGTTTTACATTGTTATCTCCATGGTTTTGCACTATATTCCTGCTTTTCCCATTTGGGAATATTACAGTGGTATCAGAGCATAATCTTGGCACAACCTGTGCATCTTGAAAAGCCAATATATCATCTGAAGAAGGAGATCCTCTTACTAATAGAGATAAGAGGTATCAAAAAATAAGACACTGGAATTTTGATTATACAAATGGCAAAGAAGACAAGGGTAAAACCCCTTTACCTGGAGGAGAAGATGAAGAGAAGGAGTTCCCCAATGTCCTTCTCAGAGCCATGCAAGACATTTATAGAGAAATCAAGGAGACAAGGATGGATAGATACAAGGAATCCCCTAAAGGATTTCAACATGGTGAAGGCTCCGAAATTTCTCATCACTGGAGTGATCAACCAGTGCAGCAACAACAAGTTTCCCAACGCTCTACAATGCCTACATTCTTGGCAATGGGAAATGAAGGGTTTCAAGAACAATAATCCCTTGAAGATTATTTTATGGAGTATGAGTCTCAAACTCAGAGAGTCAAGGACCAATTGAGTTTTCAAGAATTTTTTCAAATCAAGGACAATAGGAGACCCAGGGATCACAATAGAAGTGGCGGATTCATTTAGAATCATAATCTACACCACACTATGGGCAGATTTTTGTTACCCAAATTTGATGGGTCAGCTAAATGAACTTCCAAATCATTGGTAGAGAAGCTTGACATCTAATTCTAGTTGAACGAAGTTCCAGAAATGGAGGCCATTAAGATAGTAGCATTGCACCTTGAGGGTGAAGCACGTGATTAGTGGTTCCATGGCTTGTCTACATTGGGTCATGCCAATGTGACTGCATATTCAGAGTTCACAAGGAGGCTAGTGGAGAGGTTTGATAGAAGAGATCCCGAAGCACCATTCGCGGGGCTTGGAAAGCTAAAACAATCAGGTAATCCAGAAACTTATATTTCTGAATTTTTGAGACTTTCTATTATGGTTCCTGATTTATCTACAGTAAGAAAGGTCTATATGTTCATTGATGGGTTAGATGAACCTCTTCATGGGTTGGTTAAGTGTACCAAGCCCACCAACCTTCAAGATGTCATTGAAAGGGCAAGAGATCTTCAAGATTCCTTGCCAAAATCAAAGGCAACATTTCAGCATAAGCCCTCTTTTCCATCAAAGGGAAAAGATAAGAAGGCTCCTCTTTCAAGGGAGACCCAAAATAGAAAACATCTTGATGATGATTTTCGCCCCACCTCACACCTGGAGGTATTGTTGCATGCACTCCCTCTGCCAATCTGGCCCAAATTTTTTTTTCTTGAGTGGTTTTTTCTAGTCCGTGATCCTTCGCATATGCCTACTCCACATCTTGAGGTTCATTCTTTGGAACCAAGAGTTCCTCACCTGCATGAAAATCAAGCTCCCTCTCGAGCATCAATTTCATGGCTTTCTCACACTTCCCAATAGTTAGAATCTCTTTATAAATCACATATACATCAAGTCTATATATATTCTTCATATGAATCCCAATCTTATTGGCTTTTCCTATTTCTTTGTGTCGAAGGAAATTTTTTCCTTCACTGAAAACAACATCATAGCCTCTATCCTCCAACATTGCAACTAAAACTAAATTTTCTTCCTTAAACTTCTGCATATGAATTACATATTTTTACAAAGGGTTTACTCCGAATGTCTATGGAAGGTAATGGTACCAATCTTGGTAACACTATACCGCTCGTCATCATCCATTTCAATATGCATCTGGAGATCCTTCTCCTCCAAGCTACTAAAAATTTCCTTGTCTCCCGTCATGTGAAAGGAAGCACCACTATCCAAATACCACACGAGATCCCAATGCCTACACCTTGGGATGCGGCACCTGTGACGGG
>JAXQQM020058271.1:0-104758 GCA_034641835.2 Pinus albicaulis
ATTTGGTAGTATTTGACATCAAGGGATCTGAGGTCATGGTGACATGGCAAAGAGCAGATGAGCGGTCAAAAGAGATTACCCAAACCCATGGAGGCAAACAAATGACAAGGTGAGATGTTCCCAACCCGACATGAATGCAAACAAGTGCCATGTTCAAGAGCGACATACTGCCAACATGACTACAATCTGGTTCCATTTTCCCCCACCATTTCTAGCAAGTACCCCAATTATTTTTTAAAACAAGCTTGAAGGGGATAGCATATGCTTGCAATGTAAGTTTGTCCTTCGGAAAAATCCAACCTAGTACATTTTACGAGCCCTAGGAAGGAGGAACTAGAGTAAATTCATAACAATGGAGTCCGATGTCATTAGTTTTAACGAGTCTGACAAAGGAAGAACTTGGCATCTTTTCATGTTTAGAGAGTTTGAAAAGAAGGTGAAAAAGAAAGCTCCAGTAAGGCCCTTTTCATAGGTAGTCTCACAGATCCAAAAAGGTAGAAAAATGTGTCTAAGAGAACCTCTTAGTCGCGATAGGCTAAGGTATTCCTTTTTCGTAAATAATCTATCCCAGCTCGAAAAAGGGGTAAACATATACTAGGTAGATGTCATTTCGTAGCCAATTTAACGAGTTCAAAACGACAAGCGTCTCAAAAATATTTTTAATTTTAGAGAGTCAGAAAAGAGTTGAAAGGTGACTCTAGAAGTGACTTTTTCGTGTTTTACCGACTCCGAAAAAGTATAAAATACAACTCATTCTTTGTCATAACCATGTGAAAACCTGTCGCTGCACAAAAAGACGCATGTAAAATGTATTTCTCGACAATAATATGATGAAATAATGGACAAATATGTTTTAAAACATAATTTAAGCTTTTGAAAATATATAAAAGACCATAAGTGGTAAAAAATTATTTACTTTTCACATTTACCTCTTTGTGGAGCAACAGTGGTCAATTTACCTTGCGATATTGTGGCAACGATTGCGAGCGATCCAGTGAATCAATCTTGATTTTGTCATTTTTAGGTAAGAGCCGGCACCATTTTCCATCTTTTAAGCTAATTTTTATTACCTTTAATTGTCATTTTGAATCCCTTCAGGGAGGATTTGAAAAAACTAGGGCATCATGATTGGTGCGGGTTTCGGGCATGGACTCACACCAATCAACCCTTTGTTACACAGGGGTCACACCCATTGGCGCGACAGTTAGAAAAACAGTCGCGCCAACCACGTAACTCAAAATCTGCCTAAATTCAAAGAAAATGCAACCATTTACTTGCAAATTTTGATGCCTAAGGAGACTTACAATGTTCATATGAACAATGTGTGTAGGTACCAAGCAGAAAAGATGGTAATTGAGTGGAAAGAGAGAGAACATAGTGAGGAGGATGAAATGGCCATGGAGAATGGACAATGCATGAATGCCCTCAGAAACTGTGGGCTAAAGAAATTCTTCCTAACATTATGCCTCCGAGCTCAGCCCAAATTTCTTCAATATCTGATAAGCATTTGGGACGAAGATCAATAAAAGTTTGTGCTTCGGGATCAAGATCTTGAACTCAAAGTCTCTGATGTGTATTTCATCACTAGATTTTCACGCATAGGTGCAGTCCCTATCTTTAACGGTACCCGTCCTTCCGGAGAAAGTATGGGAATGGTAATTGACAGGGTGTGCTGAGGGGCACGAAAAGGAATAGGGAGTGGCAAAGTTGACATCCAAACCATTCCTGATCTAGCACTAAGAGTAGTGCTGCATACTATCACGCAGGCTACAGGATCACAAGCACTGCATGAGGCCACAAAGACCCAACTACTTCTTGCCTCAGATTGCATGAACCCGACTCTCTTCAACTGGTCCAAGGTCGTGACTGTCAACATCAAGCAGCAACTCACTAAGTGCAAGAAGACCAAAATAAAGTAGTTTGGGTATGGATAGATTCTGGTATCGTTCTTCTTGGAACTACTACCCATATTCTAGCATCAGGAGGTTATTGTCCGGATGCCACCAACCAAAGAGCCACAGATGGGTTGATGGGCTGCACTGATGCCTAGAGTGGGGGGTGACCAACAGATGTTCTGGAGGCCATATTTTTTTTATTGGCTTCGACGACAACTAATTGTCGTGGAGGATTGGCCCTACGCTGGCACAGACTTCACCAGTGATCCCGACCTTCTGCTCCCTCAGGGAGAGGATTGGGACAAAGAGCTAGGTGAGACTCATTTTTTATTTTCATGAGTTTTATGATTTTTTGGTATATATGCATGTTCTGACAGTTACTCTTATATGTATGCCGATGTTGGCCCAAAGCGTCCTGCAGGTATGTCACCGATAGCGAGGCAAACCCCTCGTGATTTCAATCCTCATGGTGAGGGCAGTGATGAGGAGATAGTACAGAACCTGGAGGGGATAACCCGTGGGATTCCAGACTATGCTCGATTTGATGATGTTCCTCATGCCTATTAGAGGCACACTGTAGGGGTGCCGATTCATATCCACCGCTTACTGAGGCGGTTGGTACGGGCGGTGACGTGCTATCATGAACACCACGTAGATTAGGCATTTAGGCTTTTATTTCCACACATTTTGAGAGACATGTTGTCTCGCGATGTAACTGAAACATACATATATATTTTTTGGGTTTTATGATGCACACTTTGCAAACAATCTATATATATACATCTATTTTCTACATGGGTCTATTTACATATGATGATGTTTTATAAATTGCACAAATGTCTATCTAGCACAATGTTAGCTATTGCATCAGTTAATGTATTCATTTGTCTTGGTATATGTTGATATGTAATGAAATCAAAATGTCTTTCAAGCAAATGAATACTTAAATACAATCTCAAAATGCATGGGTTTCGAACCGAATAATGACCATTCAGTTGAAGAACAACAAGCTACAAATCCAAATTCATAAGCAACGTGCGTATTCCGAGGTTAATTGCCTCGGTTAATAGTTCCAAAACATCACTATATTCAGTGACATTGTTTGTAGTTGGTCCTAGACAAATACCTTGTAGGTTAATCAAGTCACCAATAGGATCATAAATTACCCAGGCTACCGAAGACAAATTCCTGGTACTGCAGGAAGCACCATCTATGAAACCGACATAAGGGGAAATAGACATCTGCATAACAAACAAGACCCAATAAGCAGAGAAAATCTCACAAAGCACACCAAACCAAAACATGCACAAAAATGAAAAAATCACCTATGTACACATATCATGCATGAATGACTTACGCATAATACTTTTTGAGGTACAACCCATTTCTGGGTTGTGCTAAGGGGTACCCTTCATAATCAATAAGCTCGTAAGCCCCATTTTGTAACACACGTTTGATGATGTAGGGCCCATGCCACATGGGTTGGAATTTACTTTCCCTTAGCTTATCATGAGCTTGGTCGTATAGGAGAACGAGATCACCTTCAATAAAAGAACGAGGGGAAACTATTTGGTCAAAATGAGCTTTGACTTGCTTCTTCTGTGCTTCGATGACCAAGGCAGCTAAGCGACGAGTTTCATCCAATCTCTCTAAGTAGAGGAGACACTCTTCTTCAAGCGAAGTATTAGGCAGTAATTCCATAGCAAGTTTGAGTGAAGGGATTTCACATTCAATCAGAAGAGTAGCTTCTAGACCATACACCAAATGAAACGGGGTGAATCTGATTGCACTCTTAATTGATGTTCAGTAAGCCCATAGAGCTGAAAACAACATGAGATGCCAATTTGATTTATGGATCTCAATTTTTCGTTGAAGCATTGTAACAAGGACTTTATTTAGGGCTTCAACTTGGCCATTAGCTTGAGGGTAATACGGCGTTGATCTATCGTGACGCAGACCCAACTTAGATGTCAACTCCACCATCATATAGTCTCGAAAATGAGAACCATGATCAGTAACGATGGCCTGAGGGACACCAAACTAAGTAATAACATGATTTAATATGAATTGTGCTGCTGTCTTACCATCCGTAGCCAGTGTAGGCATTGCTTCGGCCCATTTTGTAAAATAATCGACAACGACGATAATATAGGCATGCCCCCCAGCTAAATGAGGGTTACACGTCATAAAATCGATGCCCCATTTGGAAAAAGTACCAACGGTAATGATAGGGTATAAAGGAACAGGTGGTGCATGCATCTTGCGTTGATATATTTGGCACGCATGACATTGCGTACTGCGACAATGCAATCTTTAAAAATTGACAGCCATAAATAGCCAGCATGAAATATCTTCTGTGCGGTGGCATAACCGGACATGTGACCACCACAGGCACCAATGTGGCAGTCATTTAAAACTTTCTCAACTTCCTCGAGGGTCAGACATCTGCGGAGCATGAAATCGACTCCAACACGATAAAGGGTATCTCCGACAATACAATAGGGTTGCGACTAATGTCGAATGCGGCATCAGGCATCTTTCGTTAACTCAGACCTAAAAGTAGAAGTTTGGAGATACACGATGATATCACTATACCACAGATCGAGGGTGCTAATCAAGAAAAGAGTTTCTTCTGGAATATGATCCTCGGAATGAGAAGGAGCAGAGTCGGCAGTGAGAGAACAAATAAAATCAGCAAAAACAAGTGATTTCTTCAATTTGGTGGTAGTAAACTCAAAATCAAACTCTTGGAGGATAACGATCCACTTCGAGTATTTTCCCCCCAGCAACTACCAAGACAAAATATAGGTCATGGGGTTACAATCATAAATCATGATCACCGTGCGCAAAAGGATATATTAATGATGAAAATGCTGGAAGGCCTGGACCATAGCCAACGTTAAATTCTCGACATGTGCATAACACGTTTCAAAGTCGAGAAGGTTTCGAGACAAGTAATAAACGACATGCTCATTACCATCATCATCATCTTGAACCAAAACCATGGTGATTTTACTAAAGGCGGCAGCTAGATAGAGGGTGAAATCACAATGGTAATTCGGAGGACGTAATAGAGGAGCGTTGACAAGCAGCGTTTTAAGCATATCAAAATATTGTTGAGAAATCTCATCCGCATTGACAAGCAACGTTTTAAGCATATCAAAAGATTGTTGAGTAATCTCATGCCAAAATAAAGGGACGTCCTGCTTTAAAATTGATGTTAATCCCTTGGCTACTTCGGCGTAGTTCGGGATAAAACAACGTAAGAAATTTGCTTTCCCTTGGAGACTCTAAAGCTGGTGTAACGAGGATGGAGAGGGGAGGTTAAAAATAGCCTCAACCTTAAGCAGATTAAGGCGAATTTCATCTTTAGATACGATAAACCCTAAAATTATACCAGAATCAATGCAAAATACGCATTTATGCGGATTGAGCCGGATGTTGTAGCGTCTACAATGAAGAAAGATCTAGTGGAGATGGTCCGAGTGGTCTTTTCGTGCAGCTGAATGAGCTGGATGGTCATCCAGGTATGGTTGAACAATATGACGAATATCGTGAAAGGAATAAGACATCGCGCGCTGGAACATAGCCCCAATGTTCTTCAAGTTGAAAGGGAGTTTCTTATACGCGAATGTTCCCCAGGGACAGATAAAAGTGGTCTTGTGTTGATCGGATGGGAGAATTTTGATCCGATTGTAGCCAAAAAAACCATCCATAAGGGAAAAAATCTCACTCCTAGCACAATCGTCAGTGATCTGATCGATGAAAGGGGTGGGATAGTTATCTTTAGGACATGCCTGATTAATATCATGATAATCAAAATAGACACAAATTCCCCCCTACTTCTTATCCATAGGAACAATGTTAGAAACCCACTCTGTCAGAGGAATCGGATAAATGAAACCCGCTTTAAGAAGTTTTTCAACTTCAGCTTTTATGGCAGTGGATTTTCGAGGATGCACTGGATGCAGACGGTGGCGAATAGGCTTCGCACCTAGGTAGGTGGGAATCTCATGCACCACAATATTAGGATCAATTCCAGGCATCTCTTTGTAAGACCAAGCGAAAACATCACGGAATTCACGAAAGAGGCTAGTATACACTTGGACTTCATTGGAAGAGCAAGTGATTCTCCAATGGAGTCGCCAATTTATTGGTGAGCTAAATCCCCTCTGAAGACAGAGGCAATCCCGCTAGCCCTAGAGTGGGTCTAGCCACAAACGAGACACGCTATAACATTGATTCCTAGTTAACAAATGGACGGAGATTCGATATATAATTTACCGGAGGTCCTACGCTATTGTCATCGGAAAGAGTGGCTGCCTCTCGCTCCTGGTTCGACATATCACGATCCGCTCGCCTTCACATCCGGATACTTGCACAGACACAAGAAATAAAGACGATATACAACATACTATTTCACATTCATAACTATCAGTCAATCGAAGAAGACTAAATCAATTGCATCAGATAAGCATAACATAATGATGGAACCAATACCATAGTTGAGTATATTAATGAAAGAAAGGAAGAGTACAACCAAGCTTCGACATTGCGGTCTCCTCCAATAGGGTTCCAGCGGAGCACGTCTCACAAAGGCTCATCGGGAATTTGGACGGGGCTCTCTCTATGGAATTCTCCTTGGTTCTACCTTCTCTATAGCAATTACTCAGCTATAGTATCTCTTCTCCAAGTTTAGCTTCTTGGCAATATGTTCCGCTAGCTTTTGTAAAGGGAGAAGGTATGTCTATATAGAGGAAGAAGGAGAGGTTAGGATCCCTATAATCATGGAGGGGAGTCCTATCTTCAAAGAGTGTTCTATGGGAGGTAAAAAACACTACCTAAAGGGAGAGATCCGTGGCTTATCAAGTTTAACCACTTCCTGTGACTCATCCCTAAGGTGGTTAAAGGAAACTTCCGCCTCTATTTTGTTACAAAAAATTCCTAAAACAACTAGCGCAAGAAATACACAGAGACAGAGCGCCAGGTGGCGTGGTCTCTAGTGCAAATTTTCCCCATTGGCGCGAGGGGTGAACTGGCTACCCGTGCCAATGCCAAAACATAGGTTTTTGTGTGCTTTTTGAGGAAATGTTCAACAAGAAAAATGATGTCCTTATGCAGAAGGATGCAAAGAAGGTATTTGCAGAGTATGACATTGCTCACAGGTCACGGGAAAGACCCTCCAATATGCGAGGAGAGGGATTGCAGGGACGGTGACAAAATGCTGTGTAACACTCTTATCTCATTTCTCCCACACTTAGTCAATTTTGGAGAATTATTTTATCCTCCTACCTTGCACAATCAATTACCAACCCTCATCCCCCAGCTACTATGCATTGCGCATCCCTAAGCCACAGTGATGTAGTCCTTATCTCTTGGAACTGCACATTACCCAATCCTAGTGGACAACCTCCTCCACTGCGCATTGAGAAACCTCAGAGCTTAGTCGCTCAACCTGGTTGTTTACACTTTCCCAATGCACAATTCTGATTATCCTTTCCTTGCATTGCGTATTGAAAATTTCTAGTAGATAGTGGGGTCATTTTTATACCCTTTCTGAAGCCAATTATGCAATGCCTAGAGCCTCCTCCTCAGTACTTTGCACTGTGCAGTCACAATGCCTAAGATCTCCTCCCTTATCTCCTAAAATTTCCCACTTTGCAATATATTGACTAGCCTTACCTTTAATGTGCATTGTGCCCTTTTAGTGAGCAATGTCATATTTCCATCCTTGCAGTACTCAATTGCACAAAACCTAAACCCTACTCCTCAAGCACTATGCATAGCATATTATTAGTGAGAAAACTTTCCTTCTCTACCTCTTGGGCCTACACAATTCCCATGAGCATGTCTCTTCCTCCATTTCCATTGTGCATTGTGCACTCCTATTTCCAAATCCTCCACTCCTTGCCTCTTGACCCTGCACATTGTACCCAATAAGGCCTCTCCCTTGACCATTTCACATTGTCTCATCACATTCAACATTTGCAAAAGATATAATATGTGATTTTCGGGATAATATTGTCTTGTCATGATTGAACATCATTTACAGGTGCTATCATCCTATCACGACAATATGATGATCAAGGAGGTCACCAAGAAGAGGTTACAAGAAGGACACTTTTGGAGATGAGACACAAAGATGCTATCATGCATAAGTAAAGGAATCTTGGACCATGACAGAGAGATGGAAACTCGTGTTG
This sequence comes from Pinus albicaulis, assembly GCA_034641835.2. Taxonomy (NCBI): domain Eukaryota; kingdom Viridiplantae; phylum Streptophyta; class Pinopsida; order Pinales; family Pinaceae; genus Pinus; species Pinus albicaulis. Next base: position 8,099 of record JAXQQM020058271.1, read on the forward strand.
ACTTAAAAGGTTCCAATACTTATCCAGGCCCTTTAGAAGGAGAAGATGAATTACAAGTAAAATCTATCATGAAGCATTGAATACATAGCATCAAAGCAAGGAACTTGGAATTGATAAATTACAATGAAGTCTTATGTCACGGTCACCAAATTATGGCTTCTCAAAGTTTCATCACAAAAGTCTTATGTTTTCCATGTATTTTTCCACAATTTGCAAAATGTAATTTTGTATTTCCAAAAAAGGATAAAACTTAAATGTGTGGAAGCTCAAGGGTCACACATTGAATGTGGAAATTCACTAGGAGTCCTAGAGTCACGTAGAAGCTCAAAAGTCATATGGGAGCTCAAGAGTCATTTGGGGAGTCAAGAGTCACGAGGGAGATCAAGAGTCATATGGGAGGTGGAGATTCACCTCATTTGTTATAAATAAACCCTCATAACTCAAGAAAAAGGAATTTTCAACTTAGATTTTCTTGCTTGGCATAAGAGAGAAGATCATTCTTTGGAGGAGCAAGTGGTGACTAAATGTTCCACCATTGGGGTTAGTGTTGCATCATTGTAATTGTATACTTGGAACTTTCACTAAATATTTGAAGCTCTCATAGTCAACGCCCTTTCATGCATGTATCATGGATGTTGTAAGACTATTCTTCTAATGTTTGCAGTATCTATTTTTGTTCATACATACTAAATAAAATGAACTATTTTGTTTTCTTTGGTATACTTGTTGAATTTACATTGTTACTTGCTTTCATCATCATTGTTACTATGTGAATTATTTTGTAGGTTAAATAATGATTCTTTCTATGCTCTCATGTGTCTTTACTAGAATAACGTTATTACTTTTCTCTCAAAAGGTTCACTCTTTCTACTTTGTTTGTGGAAGAGCCTTATATACAATGAAATTGTATGCTTCAAAATGTTAACTTATTTGTTTATCTCAAATTTTGTACATATATCTTATGTTGATAATTGCAGCCAAGGAAAACCTCTAAGAATAATGGTGATCAGGCTGAATTTACAGATGGGGCACCTATCCCAAACGATGTGAGGTATTTGGGACTTCATAACAGGGATACCCCCTAATATAGACAACATCCAACAACATAAACATCATAAAATTTGGTTATTACCAACATATTTTAATTAAATATGCTAAAGGTGTCATTTGAGGAGGATTATTTGGAGAAACACTTTAGTGTAATAGATCATTTGATCGGAATGAAGAGATCTACAGGATGGGATGAAAAAGTGAATTTCATTGGATGAAGAGATCAAAGAGACTAATTTACCATTTTCCTAGGTTAAAAATTAATTTAATTAGTCACTTTATTAAAGAAAAATTGAAAAATGCTTAATTAAAGAAAAAAACACCAAAAGGGGAAAAGTCACTTAAATAAAATAAAGGGGAGAATCTACTATAATGGAAATAAAATACCAAAATAAAGTTATTCTAAAATGGTGGAGAGAAATCCCTCAAGGCTTTAAAAGAAGGGAAAGGAAGCCATTTAGACATATTATAGATTCAAATTATTTGTTGTTGGCGAGATTTGGGAACATGGTTCTCGGCTTAGAAAGCCCTAGGACAAAAACCTTTGGATTCCTTGTGTGCGTGTTGGGTAAAATCCCAAACCATTGTTGAGGATATTTCACTCATAATTCTCATGGAGCTTCATCAACATCAATAGATATGAGCATATCCGGAGCATATCTATGTATTCAAGTGGGGATCACAAAGATATCCAATTTGGGCGTCATTTTTAGTTTCCATTTTGGAGGCCAGGTTCAATATTGTAGAAATTATGTGGTTGTCATTGTTATCTCAGTTATTTCCAGCTATTATGTATTAGCATGTATTCTTATTCTTGTTAATATAGTAATGTTGATTTTAACTATTGTTGCGGCATTTCTGGTTATTTATCATGTCGCAACATTTTTATAAAATTATGGAAGTAGCAACACTGTGTGTTTATGGGATTTATTGTAATCTAAACAAATTATTGAAAATATTTTTCATATTAAATTATAAAAATTTTATGGTGTTTTTGAATGTATTACATGTTATCACTCCGTAATCTCTTAAGGCTATGAAAGAAACCCATAGGTATCCACACAACCACTTTGGAAGTTGGGATCTAGCCCATCCATCTTCAGAGAGGGATCTCTCTTTCAGATTTAGATTTTTTTTTCTAAAGTATTAGGCTAGTTATTAAGTTCAGAGGTTGATTTTGAATTGTTTGTTTGAAACTTTTAATATAATACCATTGGGAATGTAGTCCAAAATCTTAAGCATATCAATTGCAGAAGTAACAGATGAAGTGTAGCGGGGCAAGGTAGGTAGAAAATTAGATCTTTTAAAGACTTTGTGGAGTGGAATAGAAGAAGAGATTTAGATTTCCATTAAACTTAGAGCATTTTGACATGAATTCTATATTTAAATTTAGTTGAAAACATAAATGTTTTTTATAATCCAGATCTGAGTGTAATTAAACAAGTTCAGCACATATTTTTCTTTAAACGGCATAGATAAGAAAAATACATGAAATAACAGTGAAAAAATAATTTGACATTAAGAAAAACATCACCAATTTATCTGACACATGAATCCTGGAACATCTTTCTGCATTTCTTGAAAATTGTCACCTTTGGAAACAAATTTAAATCAGAAGTCAATTTCTTCATACAAGTCTCAACCTCTATTAATTAGAGTTATGAAGTACTTATACTAATTCTAAGAAAAATATCCTGATTTAAAATATCAAAATTTATTACGAATATCTAAAACTTCTTTTTACAAAAATAGAACAAAAATGTAGGAGGTCCAAAACTACTGAAGATGCTAGCAATATATTTTAGGGATGTTGTTGATGACTCGGCCTGAGAAGATGCTTCTTTGTTGCTAACTCAAAACTGTTTTTTTACTCCATAACCTAACATAATTTATCCCATCGATCTTCACCTGGGATGGGAAGTTTGACCAAATTTCTATAGGTTTCATCTAAATCGGTATATTGTTCAAAGGTTGGCTTAACCAAAAACAAATGTTTGATTTCATATCTAATGAGCAGGTCAAAATCAAAAGCCTCCTCCAAGAGGGCTTTTCGTGGAATTGTACTTTTGATAGCATAAAATTTTGGTTTGTCTTTAGCTATTGTGTACAACTTCTACAGATAATCTGTCAACTCTAGTAATTTATCTTCCATTCCTTTCAACCTCGTAGTCCCTTTGAATGTAAAACATTAAATTGTTTATGGAATTTTTGAATACTGACCTCCATGTTATGCCACTTATTTTCCAGCTGAAACATCAAAATTTTCTCTATGGTTATCCTCCTAACCTCAAGAATAGTTTCGGTCTTATCTGTGATTTCAAATTCTTGCCATTCATCCTTATTTTTTTAATTTAGGACCTTTGTTAATTTATTTTCCTCTCCTGGAATATGTCCTAAACTCTTTTTTACTTGCTCAACTAATTCTTTTGACCTCTGTACTAGTTCTTCTTGTTTAAAATTTATCTCTATTGAAGGGGAAATTTATGTAATAGATTCATTGATTTCAACACATATATTTTCCTTGGTCTGTGCTAATGTTTGATCCATTGTAGACTTATCCTATAGCTGATCAATTATATGTGTTAACCTGTGAGATTTTTTTAGTTCTGCTATATATGAATTATCTACTCTTAATTTTTGTTCCTGCAAAGTTTTGAGTTGGGCCTTCAATTTCTCAATTTCCTGTCCTCTAATGGACATGTCATCTGTGGCTTTGACCAAATCTTTTGATGCATCTTTAGACTATGCCCATGTTGTAATTTTTTTCAAAGTAGATGCCTCTATTGTATGTGTAATTGGAACTGTTCCTGCAATAGGAACTATTGTTAATGGAACAACTACCAATTGAAACGATTTTTCCTTTTCCTTTAATAGTTTTTCTATCTCAATTTCCATTTTCCTTATCTAAGAATTTTGTTAAATAATTATTTTGAATATGTCTTCTTTCTCTTGTTCTGAATGCCCAACTTCATTTTCTTAATGATATTTTGTCGATGGAAGCTGTTAGGGATCTGTAATTTATTAGCAATATTGGCAGAGTCCAATTATAGAAACAACATCGTTTCAACCAACTTTGGGATTCTAGGATCTAGCCCTCCTGAATCCGGAGAGGGATCTCTCCAATATGTACAAAGATGGATTTGTCTTTGAAGTTTTGGGTTATGATATTAGGCTAGTTATGAAGGCCAAGGGTTTGTTTTGTTTTTTGGATGGTTGAGCATGATTACTTTTTGAGGCGTAAAGTCCTGAATGCAAAGAGTTTCAAAGGTGAGAAGTTTCAAGAAAATAGAACATCTTTGGCTAAAAGATAGATATAACGCTGGTTTTTAGTCCATTGGGCTATGGAGTCATATCTAGACTTTAATTGAACAACAACATCAAGAGTGATCCAAGGGGAAAGTCATCTATACCACAAGATTATTTGAGATAGAGTGATGGGATGGAAACAATAAAGTGTTGAAGGGGTGGAAACTGACAATAATTTCACAAGGGATTTATAGTCAATCCAAACAAGAAAAGCCTTTTAAGTAATTGTTTAAAACCAACCAAGTGCAGGGCTAACCATTGACTTCTTGGGCAAGTTGTATTAAAGCAGCTTAATTGACAAACAATCCAGTAATCCACATAATTACCTTCAGAAAGTATGAAAACATATAAGGGGAACAAAATGCAACTTAAGATCAGATAAAGTACTTTTAAACCTAGTTTTCTTTCAGTTAACACCAAGGGAAACTTTCAGAATCTGCTTTTGGAGAAAAAAATAGGACCAGGGCACACCGTATCTTCCATAGTCATCTTTAATAAGCACAATAAGGAAAATAACTTTTTAAGAACAATGTTTAAGGTAAACATTAGGACGAGGGAACTCCAACATTCCTAACTGCTTAACTATATTAAATCATTTTAAATAAACAATTTGGAGGAAAACATTAAGATAAAGATTTTCAGTCAGAGAAGGTTACTGATATACAGTAGGTCCTAACTCTATGCGTGTTGTTCTTTATAAGGGAAATAGTGAACAATATGACATACATAGAAGGAAAACGATAACAAAGAGAGAAGCACTTCACCGATGATATAGACCAGGATCCCAAGAAACAGCTTTTATTTTGATGTCAAACCAGTTACAGTCTTCAAGTCCAATTTTTCAGCTCAGCAATCATCTTCACTACTCATCCTATCTAATCTATCACAAGTAGAGCTCCAAGGGCCAGTGAACACTATTTACAGTCAGAAGTTTGAGCTCAAATGTATTTCAAAGTTCTACAACCAACAGTCTCTCATATTCTACTGAGGTATTTATAAAAGAATGATGAGGTGAAATCTAACAAAAGATCTCTTAAGGAAATTAATACAGATTCAAGACTTCTCGGCCTTTTGAGGGGCTCGATGGAGAAGTTTACAGGTGGAATATTGTACTAATTGTTTTACAATAAATACCAAAGCTCGGTGGGAGCTTTACTTGACTTTGAGGCTCCGTGCGCTGTGTGGAGTAACTCTGCAGATATTTTTGTATTTATCTTGTTGCAGCAGTAACTCCTCGGCTGCGTTGAGGCAAAATATCTGATTCTGTAGTAAGTTCAGCCTCTGTTTGAATGCTTCGAGGCAACAGGTGGCTCTTTTGGTAGTTGAGGAATCAATTTGCCTCATTTGAAGCGGTGGAAGCCTTTCTATCAGTGAAACACTTATGATTTTATGTTGACTGTGTTTTAATCCAGGGAATTAGGCTTTTGATAATCATTCTTAGCCGTAATTCCCCAGATCCATCTTCAATCTTCATCTGTTGTGATTTGTCTTCAAACTTATACTCTTTAACTGTTCTTCTAAATAAAACAGTGTCTTGTCGATGTGCAGGGCCACACAGGCCATTTTACGTGTTTTATCAATGCTCATGAAACATTGATAAATCATTGAATTTAAACTTGTGAATGGTTATTTTTAATAGCTCAAAGGCGCAGGAAACGTCTTTCCCAACCCTCGGCTTTCCTTCATTATACAATGGAAAACCATTAAAACACCTACAAAACACAAAAACGATTAAGAAATCCTGCGTTTTTTGGGTTAAACTGCTTAGAAGGTGGGGAAAAAATCGCAGTCGTTGGATCTAGACACGTGGACGGTCCAGATCTAATCGGGGAATTGCAATCGGCAGGAGGAGGAAAAGGGTGCGATGAGAAAATCTAATGCGATTGTGCGATCGGGAGGGGGGAGGCGATTAAGCGATGGTCGTTGGATTCGAGGATCAGATCAACGTCGGGGAGCGAATCAGAGGAATAGAAATCAGGGGAAAGAATAAATGCATGCGATGGAAAACTCTGATGTGATTTAGCGCTGGCCATCGATCTGTAGATCAGATCGAAGGCGAAGAGTGAATCAGAGGGTTTTTGAAGCGGGGGCAAGACTTGTGATCGGAGTTATGAGGACGGTTGGATCATGGAAGGCAGAGAGGAGATCAACGGCAGATAACCAATCAGGGATCGGAAATCGGGGGGAACAAATAAACGCACCCGATGGAAAGTTGCGATGCGATGTAGCGCGGACCGTTGATCTGAGGGTTAGATCAACGGTGGAGAATGAATCGGGGGATGGCCGATCGGCGGGAGCAAACAAGTGTATGCGATGGAAAACCCCAATGTGATTGGGCGCCGGCCATTTGATTGGCTTACGATCAACGGTGGAGATTAGTTTTTAGAACGAACCGGCAGAAACCCTTATAATATACCAAAACCCAAAGTTTTTAATATAAACAAAGGTTTAATGGATCGGGGCGAAAATAAAATATATATAAAGGATAGGCGTCCGCCTGCGGGGCCTTCGGATATATGGAACGTAAAGGGCCCGAGGCTTAGTACATCAAAGGCCAATCACAATCGGAACTGCGGGCCTGGTCTTTTCGATCAACCCATTGTGAATTCTCTGATCGCGATTGTGCGATCGCGATTGTGCGATCGGGTCTTTTTAATCTACCCATTTTTCATATTAAAACACGTGACTTTGGTTTTAACGCGTGGGCATGTGGGGGGGAAGTGGTTAGGACTTAGCCCAAAGGGGCTTAAGTCCATAGTCATAAAACTTGTATTTTTTATGAATTTTTCATAATTTTCAATGGAATTTGATGGTTTCAGGATAGTTAAAAAATGGGTTTTTAACTATGGGAAAGTGATTTTCATAAATGGAAGAAGAGGATTTATGAAAACAAGGGAGTTTCTATGGAGAAAAAGGGGAGAAAATGAAGGTTTGAGAAGGGGGAAAATGAAGGTCTTTCAGCAGTCTTTCACTTGGAATCAGCAGAAATTTCTAAGTATAAAATGAAAATAGCAATGAAGATTTTTGGACAAAGGCATGAGGCCTTCAAGGAGTCTTCAAGAGCCAAAAAATTTTAGTAATAAAATTTGTTCCTTGGAGGCTCAAACATTCTTAGCCACCTTTTGGTATAATCAAATATTATAGGTGGCTAACAGTGGCTCCACTTGGGGATGATGCCTTCTTGAAGGCATCAAGAACTTCAGACTTGCATTCTCTGGGAGGCTGATCAGTTGCCTCATTCTTTGTTCTCTGGGAGGCTGACCTGTGCCTGATCCATTGGGCTGCCCTTTCTTTGCTGGGGTGATCTTCTTTGAAAACATATTAGTAGCTATGAAAACAATGGTCCTTCATCAATACACACTTTCTACCTACCCAATCCTACTGATCTAGCATTTTTTCTTCATTTGAGTGCACTTGGATTGGCAAACTCTATTCAAAAAATTTTATTCTTTTGAAAGCAGGAAATATAATCTATTTCTACTCTTTATTTCTCCCTGAACTCAGATTAAATAGTTGATTTCAGATGATTCTCAACCTAATCTACCATATGTTGGGATTAAACTGTCCAACAGATTTTCATTCTCTAATTTCTAAAACAGAAATTCAAAAGCATTCAAGTCAGGATTGAATAGTCTAACTTGATGCTGGCCTATGGCATAACAAACAAGTTGCACATAGACATTATTTTGTAGAAAATTAAATAAAAAAAGGAATGCTTAAGATCTGAAAATTCAAAGTACTTCCTTCATCTTTTTTATAGCTCTGTTTTGAATTTGTTTTGAGCTGTTCTTTCTTTGTTGGACTGGTTCAGATTTTAAGCTGATTAGAACCAGATTTTTACATCTCTTGACTCAGAATTTGAAGCAGATTTGAGTCATTTTTCTTTTGAAACCTTAGGTTCAGATTTTGAACATGTTTGAACCTTTAATTTCTATCCTAAACTATCTACTGATAAGCCAAGATTAAACAGTTTGGAAAATCACATTCACTACCCTATCAACAGAAAATTTAAAACTAATTAGTCAAAATTAGGCAGTTCGACTAACTAGAAGTGTGTTTTTCAGGAGTGGCATTTGAGCTTGCACACTTTCAGATTTTGTTTCTCTTTTTTGGTATGGGGCTATACCTTTCTTGTTTTGTCAATCTGCCCTCTTTTCTCTTTTTCATTGTTTTTGTATTTTTGATTTTTCTAACTTTGAATGCAATGGTGGATGAGATATTTATAATGGAAAAAATATAAAAAGGCTTCCAAACATATCATTTGATCAAGAGAAGTAATGCTTAAGCATCCTGCCATTGACAAGACCCCCAAACAATTCTGCTCCATCCAAATCCTGTAAGAAAAATGCATTGTTAACAGCAGCTGAATGAATAAAGTAAGGGCCAAGCCATAAGTTATCAAACTTTCCATGCTTGCCCTTGTCTTCCATTATTGAGTCCCATTTTAAAACTTTGTCCCCAATCTTGAAATTGCTGGCCTTTGTTCTTCTGTCAAAAAGCTTTTTAATGCCCTCCTGTTTCTGCAATGCTTTGTTATACACTTCCTCTTTGGTTTGCTGAAGATGAATGGTCTGATTTATTCTTCTGATCATGTCATTTTCTTCAGTTTGCAACTCTTGAATTAACTTCATCACTGGTACACCAAGGGTGTTTGGAAAAATTGCATCAGTACCATACACAGGCTGGAAAGGTGACATACCAATGGATTTCTTCAAAGTCAATCTATCAGCCCAAAGTGCATGAATTAGCTTTGTGTGCCAAGACTTCTTGTTGTCCTCCAACAGTTTCTTGATTATGTTCACTAAGCTTTTGTTTGAGGATTCTGCAAGTCCATTACCTTGAGGGTAATAGGCTGTGGAATGCCCCAATGTTATCTGATATCTACGACAGAACTCAACCATCTTCTTTGATCCAAATGCTGCTTCATTATCAGTGATGATCTTGGTAGGACAACCAAATCTAGAGAGAATATTAGTCTCAATGAATTTTATAATAGCAGAGTCATTGGCTTGCCTACAAGGTATGGCTTCTATCCACTTAGTGAAATAGTCTGTGGCTGTGAGAATCCATCTATGCTGGGTAGAAGATGGGGGATGGATTTCTCCTATGAAGTCAAGACCCCACTGTTGAAAAGGGGCTTCAACAGTGATGGGATGCAGAGGCAGGGGTAACAGTTTTCTTCTGCCTTCAAAGAGTTGGCACTTATGACAGGCAATGATCATCTTATGTATATCAGGAAAAAGAGCTGGCCAATAGAAACCAGCCCTCAAAATTTTGTTGGCTGTTGTCTTCCAGTACAAATGACCTCCACACTCTCCTTCATGGAATTCATGCTTAACCTTCTCTGCATCAAACTCAGGCAAACATTTAAGCAATAGACCACTTGCATTTTTCCAATAAAGACATTTATCTATAATGCAATAGTTTACAACTTTCAATTTCAGGAATCTTGCCTTTGTTTTTGTTAAACCGGGAGGTGTATTCAATTTAAGCAAAACATAAACAATATCAGCATACCAAGGAGACTTCATAAAATGATCTTCAACTATAGGAGTTGAGAATTCTTCTTGGTCATCTAAAGCATTAATCACATTAATATCAAGAACTTCAAAATTTGATTCAGCCATTAATCTAGCTAGACCTTGGCCTTTGATGAGTTTAGTGGGTTTTATCTCTAAATCATATTCAAGAATAATAGCAATCCACTTACCTCTCTTACCATCTGGGTCCTGAGTTAGAATGTCTTTAACAACTGAATTTGGGACAAAGGAAATAGTGTGTGAATGAAGGATGTACACTCTAAATTATTTCAAATCTTTAACCAAAGCAAAAGCTTGCTTCTCCATAATGTTATACTTCAAAGGGGCATCCCTCAATGCCTTGCTAAAGAATGCAATAGGCTGCTCTTGTCCTTGTGGATTTTTCTGTAAAAGGACAACAGCTATGGTATGTTCCGATGCAAATGAAAAGATATAAAAATCTTTTGAAAAATCAGGACTTATCAGAACCGGTGTTTTGGTTAACGCTTGTTTCACCAGCTCAAAAGACTTCTTTGCTTCCAAGGTCCATTTTACCCCTTGCTCCTTCTTTAACATGTTTGTGATATTCCTAAGGAGCTCAGCCAAATTGGGGATGAACCTTCTTAAAAAGTTGATCTTTCCAATGAAATATTGCAACTCTTTGATGTTTTGAGGATGAGAGATTTGCAATATGGCCTCAATCCTCTTTGGATCTATATTTATACCCTCCTCTGAAATAATGTGCCCAAGAAGTTTACCTTCTTGGAGACCAAATAGTGTCTTCTTAGGGTTTAAAGATATCCCAAACTTTCTGCACTTCTCGAAAACCTTTCTTAGATGTTCTAAGTGCTCTTCATCTGTTTTTGAAAACACAGTAACATCATCTAGATAGATAATGATGAAGAAGCCTAGTTCCTCCGAGAATGCTATGTCCATGGCTCTTTGAAAGGTTGCTCCAGCATTCATTAGACCAAAGGGCATTTTCACATACATGAAAGTGCCCTAGGGTGTAGTAAAGGTTGTCTTTAATTGATCAGCAGGGTAAACTAAGATCTGATTGTACCCTGAATAGCCATCCAGCAAAGAAATTCTTTTAGACCCTACCACCCTTTGTAAAATGTGATCCATCTTGGGTAAAGGGTAGTTGTCTTTTAATGAAGCTTTGTTTAAGTCTCTAAAGTCTATACAAAGCCTGATTTCTCTAGTTTTCTTCCTAACAGACACCAGATTAGATACCCATTCAGAATATCTAACAGGGACAATAATACCAGCATCATACATTTTCATGATCTCCTTCTGAACCAACGGCAACTGGACAGGGTTTATTCTGCGTAGTTTCTGTTTGAATGGTTTTTGGTTTTCCTTGAGGGGAATTTTGTGCTGTATTATTTCAGTGTCATAGGATTTAAGATCTTCGTAACTCCACGCAAAAACATCAGAAAACTCTTTAAACAGCTCTATGTATTTGAGTTTAATGTGAGTTGGTAAAGTTTTAGACAGTTTAATCATTTTCGGTTTTTCCTCACTGCCTATATTACACTCTTCCACTTCAGTCTCTACAGGTTCCAGTTTTGGCTTATTTGCCACATTGTTAAAATCGAACAACTCTTCTAAAGGGGTCAGACCTTAAGGAAAACTTTCATCTTTAGAATGCAGAGTTTCTAAATCCTTTGTTTCTGACTCTGCAATCACCTCTGTTTTGTTTCTAAGTTTGCTAGATAACAGGTTTATATTAGTAGGTTCAAGAGACGGTTCTTCTTTATCAAGGAAATTTCCTTCACTGCAGTCTGTATCATAATCTGAGTTTGAACAGTGTAGTTCAAATTCATTTCTGAATTGCATGAAATCTTCTATTTTTTTGTCATTATCAAACACCTGCCAATACTTTTCATTATCATGCACGGCTGGTCTGAATTTAATCTGAGTTGTGTCATCATATGGCGTTAGACATGTTCTAGCGGCAGAGGCTAGATTATGGGCTGTAATATTTTCCTTTCTCGGGACGAAAATTAATTGGGACTCATCGAAAGCTTCTAAAAGATCCATGACATCATTCCGATAGGCCCTAAGTCTAGGGTGATGAGCGTTATACTCCCCATTGACTTGCCTTATGATTAATTCTGAATCCCCGTGAATTTTAATTCTCTTGGCTCCTAACTTTTTCAACAAATGAAAACCTAAGAGAAGGGACTCGTATTCCGCTACGTTGTTGGAACACTGGAAGTTTAACTTACAGGAAATGCATTCGGTGTGGTTGCTTACAGTGTTGCGAATCCAGACACCTGCACCAGCGTTATTTCTACTGCACGACCCATCAAAATGCATACTGCATAGAGGACTATTTTCAGTTTTATTTTTTTGGTGAATGTCCTCTTTAACTAAAGTGCTTTTTGATTGTTGTTGAATGTCTGCACTTAGTTGTAGATGTTTTGATTCCCCCTGATTTTCAGTTACTTGGGGAATACTTTCCTGACTCTCAATGTTTATTTCAAGACACACATTTGGCTTGCTGTTGTTTAAAGGTTCAGCAAATTGTTTCAACAGTTCTGTGGTATTTACCTCCCCCTTTCTATCGGCCATTAATTCTGTTAAAGTTACTTGTTCATATGAAGCTTCTTCATTAAAAAGGATAAAAGAATCAAGGCCTGTATTTATAGAATAAAGGGGATAGTTTTGTGGTCTGTCTTGACTTGTAACTGTGTATTGCATATGAGACTCCCTGTAAAGTCTTCTGGTTTGATTGAAAACAGGGATAGTCGCATAGGTCATGTCCATCTGCATAGTCCCCTGCAACTTAGCCCCCCAAGATCTAGATAATAACATTCCATACTTTGGGGGCACATCAGCCACGACAATATCCATGAGTAAGCATTTAGCTGGAATCTGGGCTAAGTTAACACAGAGGTCTTTGATTAATCCCAAACATTTTACCCCGCTGGAATCGAAGGAGTACAGGTCCTTGTAAGGTCTGGTGATTTCAAGGCCAAGGCTCTCCATCACAGCTTTAGGCATTAAATTATGAGAATCCCCAAAATCATGCATAGCGTTGTGCAAAAATTTTCCATGAACGTTTAAACTCACGTAGAAAGGAGGGACAGGTCCCTCTTGGTATCTACCTTCATTCTTTGGACCGAAAATAAGCTCTGGCTGGTCATCACTAAGATTGAATGTATCTCCATTTTTCTCTATATTTAAAGCCTTCAAAATTTGGTTTCTATATACATGTTGGGCAGCTAACTCAGTCAAGGGAACAGAGATTTTAATCTTGGAAATTTCTTGTTCAAGGCTGAAGGGAAAATGGTTCTTTGAAGTGTTGGTTTCAGCCTTATTAGCTGCCACTCTACCAGCAATATCAGCTTGCTGATTTGTTTTATTTACACTTGATAAAATTGTTTTCACAGGAGTACTAGCTGAAGTGTCAGTACTACTAAAGTCTGCACTCTATTTTTCTTTGTTTTGAGTGCCTTTCTCTTTTCCCTTATCAAAATTTACAGCCACTATCTTATCCTTTTGTTTGACAACTTTAGGTTTGTTTGTAGTGCTGTTTTTTGAAGATTTGTCAGAGGTTATGGTGTTGGAGGGCGGTTGACTGGTTTTGCTTTTAAGGTCATATTCCCTTTCAAGTTCTATGATGACATTTTCCTTGTCTTGATAATAATTTTCGTTATCATCTCTTTTGTCATCATAAGGTGTATAAAGACCCTGCTTTTTATCATAATGAATTCTTTCCGCACCATATGCAACGTATAGCACGATAGCCCATTGGTTAAGACTTTGGATTGTTAACGGTGAGGTCGGAGGTTCAAATCCATCCGCATACAAAACTTTTAAACGCCAATTCCGCTCGGCCTTGGGGCCACGTGGCAGCCTCCGGGCTAGCCACGTGGCACCCGTTGATTGGCTGCCCTCCGAATATTCCCCGGAATATTCTGCGGAATATTCCACGGAATATTCCCAGAATATTCTGTGGAATATTCTTTTTTTAATAAAAAATTTTCCAAAGTCTAATTTTGCCATTTTTTAATGAAATTGACAAAACTTTGAAGTTGAATAACTTTTGCATACGGAGACCATTTTTCGAACCGTTCACGGCGCCGGAATCAGGAAGACGAGCACTATCCGGTCGTTCAGGTTCCAACCAGTTCTGAGCACTTTCATTTTTGACCATTTTACGACACCTGGTCCTGAGCTCCTGATCACACCTCCCAAATGAGAAGGCTTTTGGTCCCCAAAAGCTTACTGAATCTCTGCACTGAACTGTACAGCACTTGAGGAATAGAAATATCCTCTTCCAGTCAGCCAAAAGAGCATACTGATGCCAAAAATGTCCTGCCTTGCTAAATGTCGTCATGGCGACTTTTTGCTGCATACGCCAAGTACTTGTCGAATCCCGACCAAGTTCTTTCGCCAGACAAATCTGAAATTGCAGGAACCAGCAATGAAACTTGCTGAAATATGAGCTGAAATATTCCCCTGAATATGTGGACTTGCCAACTGTCACGATGCCCATCCAAGGCACCTCCATTCAGAAGAAGAACTGCCTCCCAAATGAGAAGACTTTTACAAAGATGAAACACTTCATCATTTCTCCTGTTTACAATCTTGGAGAACAAATTAACTTTTTCCAAGTCAATAACATTACATGCATGGATAAAAACAAAGCAATCAACCCTTCAAGTTAATCACACATACATGTTTAAAATACAAGGAAATCATCATGATCCCTGTGCTCATGCATCTCATTCTCATGCATGCAATTTATCCTTCAACTTTCTCTTAAGTACAATCATAAGTACAAGATCCTCAATCACATGTACATGTACTTTCAAAGCTGAAATGAAAATAACTTTCACTAAGATAGAATGAGTCTCATACTCAGCTTTTCCATCCTGCAACTTGCATTCCTTAACAAAGAAAATGCATTCAATCAAAAGACATGCAACTTTAATTGGATAAGAATTCTAACCATTTCTTACCAATCCATTTCAAAGGTGATTCCTTTAACTGCACATCAATATCAACATGTGTATCATCCTGACACATATCAATGATGGAAACTTCCTTCCCATTCTTGCCATACTCTTTCTCCCACTTCTTCAACTTTTGTGGAAGCATTGTTGGATTCAAAGTCCAACACCTTTCAACAGTATGTCCTTGCTTATGGCAATAAGTGCAACACATGTTCATCTTCTTGACCGCATGATTTGCATTGTTCATTGGAACTTTGGCTTCTTGCCTCTTTTCCTTCAAAAGTTTCCTGTATGTTGCCATTCTTTTCCAACATCTAGAAACACTATGGTTAAACAAACCACAAAAAGAACATGCAATTCTTTTCCCATGCTTGTGTGGAAATTTTCCATGCTTTACATGATCAAAGGAAATATGATTGAGATCAGATTTATACCTTTCTCTTTCACCTTCATTACCTTCATGAGGAGGTGAATCAAAAGAAGAAGAAGCTCCCTTTGGAACACTAACCATCCCATCAATGGTTTTAGGGCTTTCACCACTCCCTTGTTCAAGTGCATGCTGATGCACACCTTCTTCCTTCATGGCTGATTTGGAACTTTCTCCATAAGATTGTCCATAACCAAGACCCAAATTCTTAGGCCTTACCTCAACCATTATTGGCTCAACTATACCCTGTGCATATTTTCCCAGTCCTTTTCCTTCATATCCCATCTTGGACATCAACTTGGACCCTATGCCTTTGGTATGTTTCTCAAAAGAACCAAGTTCATAAACATTCTTATAAGAATTTGAAGACAAACTAGAATTGTTTACCTCTTCTTCAAGCTGATACTTGGCTAAGGCTTCTTTGGAAACAAGGAGTTGTGTCTCCAACTCATAAATCTTTTCCAGCTTCATGTTTGCAATACGAAGTTGGCCTTCCATTTCCTGCAATTGGTCAGAAAGCAACTGCTTCTCTTCCCTCATGGAATTCAACTGCTCTTGAAGTCTAGAGCTCTTTCTTTCATCCTCATACATTTCTTTCACCATATTCACCATGATGAAAAATTCTTGCTTCAAACCTTCATCAAAAAATCTTGTGAAGGAGGACGATTTTGAGAACTCACTTATGGAAGTTGTCATTATAAAAATGAACAAAAGAAGAGCTTCAGCAAACTCAAACAACAAGTAGTTTGCAGAATAATAAAGCAGTCAATCTTCAACACTGCTTAAGACACCTTTCAAGCTACACAATCAAGCTAGTGATGTCAGTCAAGCAAACCAACTTTGCAACCTGCTCTTCAATCAAGCAAACCTAGTGCTCTGATACCATCTGATCTGAAAATGGAATGTACTTGTTTAAGGGTGCAAGGTATCCATTTTCATGTAAGAAAATGAGTGCAAATACTCATAATTTTAAATTGAGCTATAACTCCAAATGTCCTCTTGACAAAGTGAGAATAAAATATTTCCCATACAGAGATGGACTGTAGGGGCATTCACTGGACATGTCACCTCTAAAGAGAGGATGAGTTCCAGAGGCTACCTGGCCCTCTACAGACTCTGTCTAAGGAAATAAGATATAAACACAAATAACAAGAACAATGAAAGTCTTTTGTTTTTGAATTCAAAGTGTTCATTGATCTGTTTTAAATGTGAATAAGCAAGAGCATATGTTCTGCAATTTGTGTGAAGAGGTTTGAAGTTAAAACAACAAGTTTTGCTTCCTGTATAAACTTGTTTTAGAAAAGCATGCTCATGAAATTTTACTATTTATACTATCAAAATCTGGAAATAAATAGCCATAATACACACATGAACAGAAGATATTTGTTAAAGCGGTTCACCCCTCTCTTGGGCTACCTCCGCTGCTCCAAAAGCCTCTAATTAGGCTCAGTGCTCTTTTGATTAAATGGTGCAAATGAGATTACATCTATATAAACTCCTCTAATGAGAAAATAGACTGCTAAAACAGACTCAGAAGGTCCAAAACAGTAGAAATAGACTACAAATTCACCTCCATTGGAGGAAGGTAGCCCAATGCAGCAATCTTTCCCCTTAGCTCTGATGGAGTCACTGTCAAAAGCGCTGTAAAATTCGCAGATAAAATGCCCTGATGGCTCTGCAGACCCCTTCAACAGCTCCAGAATGCTCTCTACACCCAAAATCAAAAAAAAATTCGTCTCAAAAGACCTTCCCAATCAAAAGTTATGGCACATTTACTGAACTGCCTCTTACTCCTTAGGAAACTCCACTAAATGTGGAGGAAGTACAGTTAACAACGCCAAAATAGGAGGAGCGCTCCATTAGGCGGAACCGCCAAGTCTGTTCCGGGCGGTTAGGTCGGCATTTAGTGTTGAATGGTGGCGTTCATATGGCGGTTATGAAAATACGTTGTAACAGTTTTATTTGTATTAAATATCAACGTTAACCATATAACAAAATACCATATCCAAAAGTTATTCAACCTTATCCGCCCGCGCCAATGGATTCGTTGATCGTTTTCCGCCGCGGTCCCGTGGAAAGGTTTTATGCAATGGGGCTGGCCTCCTTAGGGGCTGCCTCCCTCGGCCCCGCCTAATTCATTACACACTTCAAATACAAGTTTGCCCGCAAGCTATTCAACGCATAACACAAAGAACTTATGGAAACGTTTGGTTTGTATGTGGCCTGGGTTCGAATCCGTCTGCCCTTCAAAAACTTTTAAAACGCAATTCCATTCGGCCTTGGGGCCACGTGGCGGCCTCCGGGCTAGCCACGTGGCACCCGTTGATTGGCTGATCTCCGAATATTCCCTGGAATATTTCCAGAATATTCTGTGGAATATTCCTTTTTTAATAAAATTTTTTCCAAAGTCTAATTTTGCCATTTTTTAATGAAATTGACAAAACTTTGAAGCTGAATAACTTTTGCATACGGAGACCATTTTTTGAACCGTTCGCGGCGCCTCTAATCAGAAGATGAGTTACTCATCCGGTCGTCTAGGTTCAAACCAGTTCTGAGCACTTTCATTTTTGGATCATTTTACGACACCTGTCCCGAGCCCCGATCATTTCTTCCACTGGGGAATACTTTCCTAACTCTCAATGTTTAAAAGCAAAGGACGCACGTCTTGTAGTTCAAGACACACATTTGGTTTGTTGTTGTTTAAAGGGTCAGCAAATTGTTTCGACAGTTCTATGGTATTTACCTCCCCCTCTCTATCGGCCGTTAATTCTATTAAAGTTACTTGTTCATCTGAAGCTTCTTCATTAAAAAGGATAAAAGAATCAAGGCCTGTATTTACAGAATAAAGGGGAGAGTTCTGTGGTCTGTCTTGACTTGTAACTGTGTATTGCATATGAGACTCCCTGTAAAGTCTTCTGGTTTGATTGAAAACAGGGATAGTCGCATAGGTCATGTCCATCTGCATATTCCCCTGTAACTTAGCCCCCCAAGATCTAGATAACAACATTCCATAATTTGGGGGCACATCAGCCACCACAATGTCCATGAGTAAGCATTTGGTTGGAATCTGGGCTAAGTTAACACAGAGGTCTTTGATTAATCCTAAACATTTTACTCTGCTGGAATCAAAGGAGTATAGGTCTTTGTAAGGTCTGGTGATTTCAAGACCAAGGCTCTCCATCACAGCTTTAGGCATTAAATTATGAGAAGCCCTAGAATCATGCATAGCGTTGTGCAAAATTTTGTCATGAACGTTTAAACTCACGTAGTAAGGAGGGACAGGTCCCTCTTGGTATCTACCTTCAATCTTTGGACCGAAAATAAGCTCTGGCTGGTCATCACTAAGATTGAATGTATCTCCATTTTCCTCTATATTTAAAGCCTTCAAAATTTGGGTTCTATATACATGTTGGGCAGCTAACTCAGTCAAGGGAACAGAGATTTTAATCTTGGAAATTTCTTGTTCAAGGCTGAAGGGAAAATGGTTCTTTGAAGTGCAGGTTTCAGCCTTATTAGCTGCCACTCTACCAGCAATATCAGCTTGCTGATTTGTTTTATTTACACTTGATAAAAAAAAATTCACAGGAGTGCTAGCTGAAGTGTCAGTACTACTAAGGTCTGCACTCTGTTTTTCTTTGTTTTGAGTGCCTTTCTCTTTTCCCTTATCAGAATTTACAGCCACTGTCTTATCCTTTTGTTTGACAACTTTAGGTTTGTTTGTAGTGCTGTTTTGTGAAGATTTGCCAGAGGTTATGGTGTTGGAGGGCTGTTGACTGGTTTTTCTTCTAAGGTCATATTCCCTTTGAGGTTCTATGATGACATTTTCCATGTCTTGATAATAATTTTCATTATCATCTCTTTTGTCATCATAAGGTGTATAAAGACCCTGTTTTTTATCATAATGAAACTTCAAAGTCATCATGCTCTACCCCAAACATGTTGATCTCCTCCTCTGTTATTTCATCTGTTTCCTCAACCTCACTTACATAATTTTGATGAAAGGGAGGAGTGATCTGCTGATCATCTTCCCTAGGTCTATTTGGAGGTTAGTTCCTTCTAACATTCTGATTCTGGTTCTGGTTTCTATTTTGAGGAGCAGTTTGGTTTTGGCTTGCTTGTTCTCTCTTGATTATGCTCATCTCTTTCATCATCTCCTCCATCATTTTCTCCATTTTTGAGTTAGAAGTAGAAGGTGTGGATTCCTCTCTAAAGGATAATCTCTTTTCAGCTTTCATCCTTGCTCTCTTCTCCATTAAGTTGACTTCCACAGAAAGAGCGCCTCTTTGCATATCTTCAAGAGTTGCAAAATCTCTCTCTCTCTTAGCGAATAGGTCATGTCAGAGTCAAACCCTTCAGGAAAATTGTTTAAAGCCGAGCCTTGTGGAGGTTTTAGTTATGGGGAAATTGCATTATACACACTATTAAACCTAGTGCAATAAGCTTGGACACTTTCCCCAGGGTTTCTATGGAGGTTCTTATAATCAGAAAGGACTTGGAGAGGATTCTTCTTCACTTCCCATTTGTTTAAGAAAGTTTGATGGAAGCCTGGGAGATCGTTTATACTATGGGGGGCTAAGTTTTTAAACCATTTTCTTACTTCTCCCCCTAAGCTTTGAGCAAATAATCTAAGCTTGAAAGAATCATCATCAGTTTCATTTCTGTCAAAGTAGTCATTCATCTTATCCACATGTTGTGATGCAGTTGTAGCATTGCTAGCCTCATATAGTGGAATTTTGGACTGATATTCCTGTGGAAGATTGACTAATGGTGCAGGAAGGACTAGGGGAGCATACCATGCAGCCATGATAGGGGGTGGAGGTGGATTAATAGGTGGGTTGACAAAAGGGAAGGTGGGCTGAAGTGGAGTGGTTCGAACAGTGGATGAAGGATGAGTATATGTGGATGGAACAACAGTAGATTGCTGAGCTGATCTTGGATGAGAGACACCTAAATTCAATAGGAAGTGTAGATCAGGTGGTTTTGTTTCTCTACTACCAGGATGTTCACTTGTCTCCAGGGATGAAAGTGAAGACTTAGAATCTAGTTGAATTATATCATCAAATGACCTAGTTCTAAATGGATTTACTAAGTCAACTTGTGATTGTTGTAGAGCTAAAAGATTTTCAGGGACTGAATTAGCTCTCAAGGGTGATCTGAAAACAGTTGATAATTTAATCCTAGGAGACTTCCAAAGGATACTTTCTAGGTTATCAACTATCTCAGGTGGATTAGGTTCAGGATGGGCTCTAGTGTGAATCTTTCTAGGAGCCACTATGTTGTGTTTTTTAGACCCAAATAAACAAGACAAGTTCCACCAGATATGACAGTCTTTGAATGGTTAACTAACCTGTTTACCTAAATTTCAATCCTATAGTCCTCTAACTGAGTTTGAATGATGTTATAATGATGTGGGTTCTTCCCAGTGGAGTGTTAAGGTCTGCTAAGGATTGTGGAGTCGCCAAGTGGAATTTTTTAGCTCCTAAGGAGGCAAAAGGTTTTATGGTCCACCACCATGTTTATTGGATACCAATCTGAAATATTTTTGGTTTTTTCTGAGTTATTTTTCAGTTGTGTGGTTTCTAAGAATATCCTAACTCTGTTTCAAAACTTAGCTACGGTTATGAGACAAAGACAATTTACTCTTATGGCTAAGCCAACTGATTTTTCAAGGTTGGATAAAGTCTTGAGAGAATCCTAGGGTTTACCTAGTTTGTCACTGATTCAAAACAAGTTTCATCATGATTACCTAGCTTAGGTAGTGCTTGAAAAGGCTGCTTTTACTCACAATGTTTTCTTGAATCAAGGGTTTCTGAGGTCTTAAAAGGTATAAAAAACACTCACTCCCCAGCGGAGTCGCCAAAAATGTTAGGGATCTGTAATTTATTAGCAAGATTGGCAGAGTCCAATTACAGAAACAACATCGTTTCAACCAACTTTGGGATTCTAGGATCTAGCTCTCCTGAATCCGGAGAGGGATCTCTCCAATATGTACAAATATGGATTTGTCTTTGAAGTTTGGGGTTATGATATTAGGCTAGTTATGAAGGCCAAGGGTTTGTTTTGTTTTTTGGATGGTTGAGCATGATTAATGTTTGAGGCATAAAGTCTTGAATGAAAAGAGTTTCAAAGGTGAGAAGTTGCAAGAAAATAGAACATCTTTGGCTAAAAGATAGATATAACGCTGGTTTTTAGTCCATTGGGCTATGGAGTCATATCTGGAATTTAATTGAACAACAACATCAAGAGTGATCCAAGGGGCAAGTCATCTATACCACAAGATTATTTGAGATAGAGTGATGGGATGGAAACAATAAAGTGTTGAAGGGGTGGAAACTGATAATAATTTCACAAGGGACTTATAGTCAGTCCAAACAAGAAAAGCCTTTTAAGTAACTGTTTAAAACCAACCAAGTGCAGGGCTAACCATTGACTTCTTGGGCAAGTTGTATTAAAGCAGCTTAATTGACAAATAATCCAGTAATCCACATAATTACCTTCAGAAAGTATGAAAACATATAAGGGGAACAAAATGCAACTTAAGATCAGATAAAGTAATTTTAAACCTAGTCTGCTTTCAGTTAACACCGGGGGAAACTTTCAGAATCTGCTTTTGGAGAAAAAACTAGGACCAGGGCACACCATATCTTCCATAGTCATCTTTAATAAGCACAATAAGGAAAATAACTTTTTAAGAACAATATTTAAGGCAAAAATTAGGATGAGGGAACTCCAACATTCCTAACTGCTTAACTGTATTAAATCATTCTTAAATAAACAATTTGGAGGAAAACATTAAGATAAATATTTTCAGTCAGAGAAGGTTACTGATATACCGTAGGTCCTAAATCTATGTGTGTTGTTCTTTATAAGGTAAATAGTGAACAATATGACATACATAGAAGGAAAACGATAACAAAGAGAGAAGCACTTCACCGATGATATAGACCAGGATCCCAAGAAACAACTTTTATATTGATGTCAAACCAGTTACAGTCTTCAAGTCCAATGTTTCAGGTCAGCAATCATCTTCAATACTCAGCCTATCTAATCTATCACAAGCAGAGCTCCAAGGGCCAGTGAACACTATTTTCAATCAGAAGTTTGAGCTCAAATGTATTTCAAAGTTCTGCAACCAACAGTATCTCATCTTCTACTGAGGTATTTATAGAAGAATGAGGAGGTGAAATCTAACAAAAGATCTCTTAAGGCAATTAATACAAATTCAAGACTTCTCGGCCTTTTGAGGGGCTCGATGGAGAATTTTACAGGTGGAATACTGTACTAATTGTTTTACAATAAATACCAAAGCTCGGTGGGAGCTTTACTTGACTTTGAGGCTCTGTGCGCTGTGTGGAGTAACTCTGCAGATATTTCTGTATTTATCTCGTGTAGAAATTTGCTGAATAATGATTAATTATCCACCGAGACTATCCTTATCACATACAATTCAAATTTATATGCAACACATAATCTCTTCCACTCAGATCATCAAACATGCGGAAATAAAATCAAGCGATAACACATCAAATCATCATACACATTAACACGGTATGTATGGGGAAAGCTTATAGCTGAAAACCCCGCAGCTATTGTGTATATTATAATGGAGAAATCATGTAACAAACTCAGTACAATACTCCTCACAAGTACTCGGTACTTTCTCATGAAGTTACACACAAACTAGCTCAGTTTTGAACAGGTTACTGGTTCAAAACTCACCGCCAATTGCCTTGCCTCTATTGCGCAATCATGGCCTTTCTATATAGAGATCCAAGGTTCGAATCTCCTTGGCTTGACAGCGCAATCATCATGGGAAATTCCTCCAAGTGTGGTGCAAATCTCATGCACAACTGATGTCGCCACTGATAGCTAACTCCACCCTTTCATCTACCTCTTTCATTGGTCTCCACTGAACTGATCATGCACTGTAGTGAACTGATTTGTTCCTGAGTTGAATAATGAGTTACTAATTAATGAATTAAATAATATTTAATTCACTCCACTCATAACTAATTGATTAGCTAGTTAAACTAATCTCAACTAGTTCAACTAAAATAAACAGAACACAACTCCACTATCTGTCTCATTAACTCCACCAAACTTCTGCCACTAAAGTCCTAACTGAATTCAACCATGCATGTTGCCATAAAACCCTTGGGAATAGCGTAATTCCTCTGTCAGATGCATGAGCCACTTCCAAGGCTCGAACTGAAGTGCTCCAAGAGAGTAAACTGTTGTTTAGAGTCCAAATATTATTAAGGGTAAATAATATTTGACTTCCCTATTTTTAGGATAGGCAGTCTAAAAATAGACATCGACCTATCGACCTATAGGTCACAAAAATAGAGTCCCATATATTTTTACCAACATGACCAATTCTCCAAGAATCTCATACTGCAATCCCCAGACCATGCTCCATATGTCTAAAAATAGACATAGTCTAAAAATAGACTTTGCGCCAGAATTTGCCTGCGGGCCCACTTAGTGAAGGCGACTTCATTTCACTAAGCTCCATCATCTTGCGGCATTTTCAACACTCCCTCTCAGCAAGATATGGATTATCTGCAACCCCTATCCTGCCTCTGTGGAATTCGAACTTGCTCCTGGTGAGCGCCTTCGTAAGGATGTCGGCATCCTGATCCTCTGTGGGAACATATGAAAGCATCATGATTCTTCGCTGAACACAATCTATGATATGATGGTACCTAATGTCAATGTGTTTGGACCTATCATGAAATATTGGATTAGCCGAGAGTTTAATGCAACTCTGGTTATCACAGTAGATCACTGTAGGCTCCAAATGCAACCCGAACAATCCAACGAGGATCTTCCTCATCCAAATAGCCTCGCATGCAGCCAAGCTAGCTGCCATGTACTCGGCCTCTGCTGAACTGAGTGCCACGGATCTCTGCTTCCTGCTGTACCAGGAAAATGTTGTCGACCCAATGCTGAAAACTCCTCCAGAAGTGCTCTTCCGGTCCGTTGGGCTCCCTGCCCAATCTGCATCAGTGAAGCCAGAAAGCTTCGCTCCATCCTTCTGTCTGTACCATAGACCATATCCCGATGTGCCTCTAATATAGCGCAATACATGCTTGCCTGCCTTCCAAAAGAGCTTGGTAGGCTTAACCATAGCTTGCGAAAGCTGGTTAACTGCATAGCATATATCGGGTCGTGTATTGACCGGATACATAAGCGACCCCACCAACTGTCGATAGACAGTGGCATCCACTACCTCCGCTGAAGTAGCATCCTCCTTCCTCCAACCACCAGGAAGAGGAGTGTCAACAGGCTTGTAGCCTTGCATGTTGAACCTCTCCAGAATCTCTCGGGCATACTTGCCCTGAGAAACAAACAGTCCTCCGCTGCGCTGCCAAATCTCCAATCCAAGGAAATAATGAAGGATGCCCAAGTCCTTCATCTCAAACTCTCGTGCAAGATCCTCCTTGCATGAAAGTATCAACTGCTCATCGCCAGTCAAAATCAGATCATCTACATACAGTACGATGATCAACAAATTCCCCTCCACCACAATCTGGTACAGGTTTGGATCCGCCTCACTCTTGGAGAATCCAAGCCCGGTGAAGTAGCTGTCTATCCGAGTGTACCAAGCACGAGGTGCTTGCTTTAGCCCGTACAGTGCTCTCTTGAGTTGGCACACATGCGACTCACTGCTGAAGATCTCAAAACCTTCAGGCTGCTCTATGTACACCTCCTCCTCAATAACTCCATTGAGGAACACAGTCTTCACATCCATCTGATGAATGTGCCACCCCATCTGCGCCGAGAGAGCAAGGATCGTCCGTATGGAAGAGTACCTTGCGACAGGTGCAAAAGTCTCCTCATAGTCAATCCCCTCGATCTGTGAGAAGCCACGGGCGACAAATCTCGCCTTGTACTTCTCCACACTCCCGTCAGCCGCCTGCTTCACCTTGTAGATCCATCGCTAACCTACAACTGATTTCCCAACCGGTCTTGGGACAATCTCCCATGCACTGTTCCTGATGATCGAATCATATTCTTCGATCATGGCATCAACCCATGCGGGTTCCTCCACAGCTTCCTCAAAAGAGGATGGCTCCGTCATGACACATTGACTCACAAGAGCCATGTATCCAGTGTACCGATCTGGTGACTGCCTCTATCTGCGCTGTGCTGTAGGTGGTCCTACAACCTTCTCTACATCTCGAGCCAGTCGCTCAGCTTCTGTAGTGCGCATGCGCCCTCTGATGGTTGGCGCTACATGGGTGGTTTCTTCCACCTCTTGAACTTCCTCTTGTGGCTGATCCACATCCGGAAGCTCCTCCTTAGGAACTAACAGCTCCTCATCTGCATGCAAGTGTAGCTCCCTCTCAAGCGAACACTGCATGGCTTTCTCCTGAAATTTTATATCCCGTCGCACAACAGTCTTGCGACTGTCTGACAAATACACCCGATAGTTGTGAGGTGTATCAGTGTACCCCACAAATATTCCAACCTCAGCGGTTGGATCCAGCTTCCTTCTCGCATCCTTCGTCACATGCATGTAGACAAGAGAACCAAAAATCCGCAAATGGGAAATATCAGGCCTCTTGCCAGAATAAGCCTCCTCCGATGTACTCATGCCAAGAACCTTGTGAGGACAACGGTTCTGCACATACACTGCTGTATTGCATGCCTCAGCCCACAAGTGAAGGGGTAGGCCCTGATCATGCAACATCGCCCGTGCAGCACCCACGATCGTTCTGCTCTTCCGCTCAGCCACCCCGTTCTGCTGTGGGTTATGGGGTGCGATGAGCTCTCTCCGAATCCCTTCTGCGCTGCAGAACTCCTTGAATTCAGCCGAGATGAATTCACCACCGTTATCACTCCTTAGAGCAATCACCTTCTTCCCCGACTCCTTCTCGACCAGTGCTTTAAACTCACAGAACTTGGCGAATGTATCGCTCTTCTTCTGCATGAAGAAGATCCAGCACTTTCGAGAGAAATCATCAACAAAGATCACATAATACTTGTGCTTTGCTGTCGAAGCAACCGAGAAAGGACCACACACATCTGTGTGAACTCTCTCAAGGATCGTCGTGGCGCGACTATCCTTCTCGTGAAAGGTGGCTTTCACATACTTCCCCAAAGTACACCCCTTGCACTGATCTGACTGCACAAGAGTGCCCTTAGGAAGCCCAGTAGAAATCTGCTGCAGAATATTCAAAGCTCCATGGTGAAGGTGGCCCAATCTCCTGTGCCACAGTTCGCCCTCATCATCCCGGCTCACCACTTCTCCCGCCTTGCATGCCATAGCTGCGCAGCCATCTACCTGCAACTGATAAAGGTTCTTGGTTCGAACCCCTATCTTCCGGGTCTCTCCAGTAGTCTTACCGCGTAGGAAGGCTTTTCCTTCGCTGAAGACCACATCATACCCCTTATCCTCCAACATCGCCACAGAGATCAAGTTCTTCTTCAATCCAGGTACATGCATGACATCCTTCAACACAAAGGGTTTACCAGACTCCCTCTGAAAGGATATGGTACCGATACCAGTCGCACTGTATCTACCATCATCGCTCATCTCGATGTGCACACCCAAATCTTTGTCCTCCAGATCTGAGAACAAATCCCGATCTCCCGTCATATGAAATGACGCACCGCTGTCCAAGAACCATACCGATCCCAACACACTTGAAACCAAGCATGCGATCAGTGAAAAGTCAAGCTCAAACTGTGAAGCCAAAGCTTCTCCATCTGCAGATCTTCCCGCTTGCTTGTTCTTCTTCTTCTTTGGACAATTGGTAGCATAATGTCTGTGATCATGGCAGTGAAAACACTTCACTCTCGCCATATCCTGCTTCTTGCCCTTTGTACCGGAATGAGAAGGTTTCTTACCCTTCTCCTTCTTTTCTTTGGCCACCAAAGCGCAATTTTCTTCATCAGCTCCCTTTGATGAAGATCCATCTCGAGTAGTCCTCCTTATCTCCTCCTGCATGAGATCCGCCCAAAGGCGCTCCCATCCCGGCAACTTCTCCCGACCATTGACACTATCTTGATATGAGTGCCAAGCCTTCGGAAGACCAAGGAGAGCCGGGTCGACCATGTCCTCATCTTCGACAGTCACCCCCACACTTCCCAGCTCATCTCTGCATTGAGTGAACTTCGTGAGGTATTTGGCGATACTGTCGCCTTTCTCCATCTTGATGTTCCTGAGCTTATCTTTGAGCGCCAGCTTCCTTTGGTCGCTCTTACTTTGGAATAGATCCGTCAAAGCTTTCCACATTAAATATGGAGTAGCCTTTCCATGCAGGCTGGATACAATATGATCCTTGACGCCCTCCAACAGGATCCTTCGACACTTCGCCATCTTCTTTTGCCATGCATCGACTTCAGCAGGATCGGTGGGCTTTTGGACATCCGTATCTACAAACTCCTTGAGACCATTATCTTCTAATACTGCTTCCATGCGATCCTTCCATGCAACATAATTCGAACTGCCTTCAAGAGCATATTCGAGTCGCAAACCGTTGAAAGACATTTTCAACAGGCACAATAGCTAGCACATAAAAATTTGAATTCCCTTCAAGCTCAACCACTCTCTGAATGCGCGAGAAAAAATTGTTCTAGCCGAGAGATCGGCCCCGCAGGGCATTGCCAAACCTTTCACTTTCCGAAGAAAGATGAATCCGGAGGCTACCTGGCCCGCATGCAGACTCTGTCTACCGAAATAAGTTTGTAATCACTGTGATGATCAATATCTGCTTCAATAGCTTTGATACCATGTAGAAATTTGCTGAATAATGATTAATTATCCACCGAGACTATCCTGATCACATACAATTCGAATTTATATGCAACACATAATCTCTTCCACTCAGATCATCAAACATGCGGAAATAAAATCAAGCGATAACACATCAAATCATCATACACATTAACACCGTATGTATGGGGAAAGCTTATAGCTGAAAACCCCGTAGCTATTGTGTATATTATAATGAAGAAATCATGTAACAAAATTTAGTACAATACTCCTCACAAGTACTCAGTACTTTCTCATGAAGTTACACACAAACTAGCTCAGTTTTGAACAGGTTACTGGTTCAAAACTCACCGCCAATTGCCTTGCCTCCATTGCGCAATCATAGCCTGTCTATATAGAGATCCAAGGTTCAAATATCCTTGGCTTGACAGCGCAATCATCATGGGAAATTCCTCCAAGTGTGGTGCAAATCTCATGCACAACTGATGTCGCCACTGATAGCTAACTCCACCCTTTCATCTACCTCTTTCACTGGTCTCCACTGAACTGATCATGCACTGTAGTGAACTGGTGTGTTCTTGAGTTGAATAATGAGTTACTAATTAATGAATTAAATAATATTTAATTCACTCCACTCATAACTAATTGATTAGCTAGTTAAACTAATCTCAACCATTTCAACTAAAATAAACAGAACACAACTCCACTAGCTGTCTCATTAACTCCACCAAACTTCTGCCACTGAAGTCCTAACTGAAGTCAACCATGCATGTGCTCACCAAACCCTTGGGAATAGCGTAATTCCTCTTTCAGATGCATGAGCCACTTCCAAGGCTCGAACTGAAGTGCTCCAAGAGAGTAAACTGAAGTTTATAGTCCAAATATTATTAAGGGTAAATAATATTTGACTTCCCTATTTTTAGGATAGGCAGTCTAAAAATAGACATCGACCTATCGACCTATAGGTCAAAAAATAGAGTCCCATCTATTTTTTACCAACATGACCAATACTCCAAGAATAACATACTGCAACCCCTGGACCATGCTCCATATGTCTAAAAATAGACATAGTCTAAAAATAGACTTTGCGCCAGAATTTGCCTGCGGGCCCACTTAGTGAAGGCGACTTCATTTCACTAAGCTCCATCATCTTGCTGCATTTTCAACATCTCGTTGCAGAAGTAACTCCTCGGATGCGTTGAGGCAAAATATCTGATTCTGTAGTAAGTTCATCCTCTGTTTGAATGCTTCGAGGCAATAGGTGGCTCTTTTGGTAGTTAAGGAATCAATTTGCCTCATTTGAAGCGGTGGAAGCCTTTCTATCAGTGAAACACTTATGATTTTCTGTTGACTGTGTTTTAATCCAGGGAATTAGACTTTTGATAATCATTCTTAGTCGTAATTCCCCAAATCCATATATTGTGCTTTGTCTTTAAACTTATACTCTTTAACTGTTCTTTTTGAATAAAACAGTGTCTTTTCGATGTGCAGGGCCATACAGGCCATTTTACGTGTTTATCAATGCTCATGAAACATTGATAAATCATTGAATTTAAACCTGTGAATGGTTCTTTTTAATAGCTCGAAGGCGCAGGAAAAATCTTTCCCAACCCTCGGCTTTCCTTCATTATACAATGGAAAACCATTAAAACACCTGCAAAACACAAAAATGATTAAGAAATCCTATGTTTTTTGGGTTAAACTGCTTAGAAGGCGAGGAAAAAATCGCAGTCGTTGGATCTGGACACATGGACGGTCCAGATCTAATCGGGGAATCGTAATCGACGGGAGGAGGAAAAGGGTGCGATGAGAAACTCCGATGTGATTGCGCGATCAGGAGGGCGGAGGTGATTAAGTGATGGCCGTTGGATCCGAGGATCAGATCAACAACGGGGAGCGAATCGGAGGAACAACAATCGGGGGAAAGAATAAATGTATGCGATGGAAAACTCCGATGTGATTAAGCGCTGGCCGTTGATCTGCAGATCAGATCAACGGCGGAGAGTGAATCGGGGGGTTTTTGAAGCGAGGGCAAGACTTGTGATCGGAGTTAATGAGGACCGTTGGATCACGGAAGGCGGAGAGGAGAAAAACGGCGAATAACCAATCGAGGATCGGAAATCGGGGCAAACAAATAAACGCACCTGATGAAAAGTTGTGATGCGATGTAGCGCGGACCGTTGATCTGAGGGTCAGATCAACGGTGGAGAATGAATCGGGGGATGGCCGATCGGTAGGAGGAAACAAGTGTATGCGATGGAAAACCCTGATGCGATTGGGCGATGGCCGTTTGATCGGCTTACAATCAACGGTGGAGATTAATTTTTAGAACGAACCGGCGGAAACCATTATAATATACCAAAACCCAAATTTTTTAATATAAACAAAGGTTTAATGGGTCGGGGTGGAAATAAAATATATATAAAGGATAGTCGCCCGCCTGCGGGGCCTTCGGATATATGGAATGCAAAGGGCCTGGGGCTTAGTACATCAAAGGCCAATCGCAATCGGAACTACGGGCCTGGTCTTTTCGATCAACCCATTGTGAATTCTCCGATCGCGATTGCGCGATCGAGTCTTTTTAATCTACCCATTTTTCATAATTTTCAATGGAATTTGATGGTTTCGGGATAGTTAAAAAATGGGTTTTTAACTATGGGAAAGTGATTTTCATAAATGGAAGAAGAGGATTTATGAAAACAAGGGAGTTTCTATGGAGAAAGAGGGAAGCAAATGAAGGTTTGAGAAGGGGGAAAATGAAGGTCTTTCAGCAGTCTTTCACTTGGAAACAGCAAAAATTTCTGAATATAAAATGGAAATAATAGTGAAGATTTTTGGACAAAGGCATGAGGCCTTCAAGGAGTCTTCAAGAGCCAACAATTTTTAGTAATAAAATTTGTTCCTTGGAGGCTCAAAAAGTCTTAGCCACCTTTTGGTATAATCAAATATTATAGGTGGCTATGAAGCTTTTAGTTGCTTCCAATCTTTGCCAATTTCTGAATTACTCTTTTACAATTTCTTCAACTGCCTTTACATCTTTGGGATCATATCCTAGCTACTAAACCCTCCAGAGATTTGATCTTTGTGTCTTTGGCCAAGGAGGATATCTTTCCAAGCTTGAGCTGGGATTGTATATTATTAACTGAAATATGCAACTTTGAAGTTGTCATGTCAATATTTTTCAATGTTGAATATAACATCTCACATGTTTGCTTATGCATATCCATCTAATCAATACGGTAAATTTGATCAACATCAAAGGTGAGGGCAAATTTCTTATAATCATCTGTTGTTTTAGGAAAAGGGAGTGCTGCTTGAAGAAAGGATATATGCATCTGTCCTTTTTTTGTTTCAAAGGTTGAGAGAAGCCTATTTTGAGAAGTTGTTGCTTACTTCCAAAATTGTGCATAAGTAGAAGCTTTAAGGATTACATTTATTTTCTTAATCTCCCTGTATTTAGCAAAAATGTTTGGCTCAATTTGATCATGAACCAATTCTAATTTTTGAGATGTGTTCAAAGGTTATTGAAGGCCAAGGAGGATGGGGATTCTGTGAAAATATCTTCAGTGCCTAGGAAAGTGGTAGCACAAGTACCTATCAAGAATATAGTGGAATGTTGATCTCCTTCCCATAGAAAATCTATTAATAGATCAATTTTCTACTTTTTCTTGTAGACATGAAATTCCTTTGCCCCAATCTCTGTAACTGAAGGAGAGAGATCCATTGTTGGTATTTTTATTTTTTTCTCTTGGGGCATTGGAGTTTGTGAAGTTGTTGTGGATAACACCTACTATTCTGCCTCCTCCACGGTGTTTTCTTCCCACTTCTCTTGATTCATGAACTTCTCTATTTATGGTCTTGTAGTGTGGATATATGGAGTAGTTTTATGCACTACTCTGAGTTTGGAAATGATACCAAAAGGTTCATCAGACCAAGTAAAATTGAACTTAAAATTCATCTTTTTTAGGAGTAAGTCAGCTTCCTTGCATGTTGCCTTGGTATTGCAAATGAATGGTCCAATTTGTGTTTTCATTTTGAACTGAGACTTCTTCTTTGCTGCCAAAAAATGGAGATCATCCATATTGATCATCTGTCTTATATACTTTAATGAAATTATCCTGACAGGGACAAATTTTGGCAGCCTGTATGGAGGTTTAATTCATACCCATACACCCTAATTTCTGTGTAATTATGGCATAAGTACCAATCCCCTATCTTGGTTTGCTCAATAAGGTGCAAATATATTTTTATCTTTGTCCCTCTCCTTGGTTGAATGTCATTTTTTAACAAGCAAGTAGCTATATATAGAAATTGGTCAATAAAATCATTGTAGGTGAACTCAGTAGTATGTCCCCTCACTAGGGAGGTCCAATGAATCACCGATTGTGCTTCTCCATGCTCATCTAACTTATGTAATGAAAATATAAATCTGTCTGCTTGGTAAAACATGAATAAATAAACCAACACTAAGGGATATTTCAAATTTCCTTCTGTAGAAAATTTCAATAGTTTATCATTAATAGTATTAGAAATGAATTCAATGTAATTAAATAAAATGGAAGGCTTTTCGTCCTTGGATAAGATTGACAAGAAAACTAGAATCATTTCATTTACCCATTCATCAAATTAATAACCTAAGAGATAGGAAACTATGGAGATGATTTGTTTTGTCATATCAGGAAACATGGAGGATGGGTATGGAGGATTCTTTTTAGGTAATTGGGCATCTTTAGGTAGGAAAATTTCAAAGATTTTAGATCTAGTGGGGAAAGTAAGGTTTTTATACAAATCCATGAGGGCTTCTTCTAAGAATGGATTAAGGGCTTCATTATTGGGTATTTGTAGCATTTTATTAATTGATTTAATAGTAATGGTGAACAAAACATCACCATTTTGGGCTACAATGGCTTTCCGGGTGGGAATATACCTGGAATGGCACCATATTACAAACTTTGGAAAATGGTGGGTTTGGGGAAACATGAATTGGGGCAGGAAGGAGTCCCACGGCCTCAATTAATCACTTTGATTCATATGGTTTTGTTTTAACCAATTATGTAGTTCATGCAAATCAAATTCAAAAGAATTTTCAAGGATCTTATACTATTCATCAACTAGGTGTAGGTGATCTAGGTAAACATTGGGAGGTATCATGGGGTTTTCTTCTCCTTTATTTGATTTTCCTTTAGGGGCCATTAATATTTAGAGAAAGGAAGAGAATTATTGAGTTACTCGGGAAAATTTGAGCTTGGTAGTTGTTCTATGACTATGGCGAGTAATAGGGCTAAATGGACACAATATGACCTCTGGTTCGGCAGACTTAATGGAACAACAGTTTGAATTTGATGACGAGTTTCCTTTTCGATGTTCAAGAACTAGAGTGTAGGGGGGGGGGGGCACCAGTAGGGGTTTTAGAGGTTTATCTAATTCAATATTGGAGTGCAACGGTAGAGAAAGATCTATTTACAGGGATAATTTTCACATGGTGAATGAGTATTTTAACAGTCTTTGGAGTGGGTTGGACAGATGGTGGGACCAGAATGTTGGAGGAATTGAGGAGTGGATTTGAAGGGGAGATGTGGCAATAGAGGAGTGGATGTGAGGGAGAGACATGGTCATAGGGGAGTGGACGCGAGGGAGAGACGTGGCAGCGAGGGTCAACGACTCTTTTAATAGTCGAGAGTGATAAGAGTGGTTTTCAGGGGGGGGTGGGGTGGTAAGCATATTTTAGGTGGGGGGTGGGGGGGGGGTGCGAACCATATGAAAATTTACCACGTAGTACAGAATTAAACCACTTTTTGGACCCCCCCCCCCCCCCCAAATCTGAAAGTGAAACTATTTGAATCTGTTGTGCATAGTATCCATTTTCAGTTAATTCAGTGTCCAAAGTGTCCTCCATGTCTTGCAATTTAAACAAAGTGTTTTTGGTAATTGTTTTTGAGTTTTTGTTTGAGGGAATTTTAATTAAAATTACTTTTTAATATCTTAAATCAGAAATAAATAGAAGATAAATTTCACCATACATAACACAACAACATGATGATGCAGTTCACCCCTCCTGGGCTACATCTTCTGGGTCCAAGGCTCCCAATGGGCATGTACTTGCTCTATTAAGTTGCTCAAAATAGTATTATAGTGAGAAAAATTCCTAAACAGGAAAAACCCGCTGTGAAAATGACTTCAGAAGATAGAAATAAGCTAATAATGGCTTTTGTTTCGCCTTCAACAGTGAAGTATACCCACTACAGCTCCATTTCCCTGATGGCCCTGGTGGCTCTCCAAGCTTACCTGAAGAAAAAATTGTTGTAGAACACCTCTGTTCACTCTGAAACCTATCCCAACCTCTCCAGAATTCTCATAATACCCACAATTGACCAAAATATCATCCAAATTCGTTCAATATTGGAGAAGTTATGACCTCCACAATTTTCTGCTCAATGTCCCTTGGAAACCCCACCAAATGTGGGCTAATTTCATTTAACCCCGCAAAATTATCCAAGTCCACCGAAAATATCAGACTGCACTCCATAATGGTGGAACATTTAACTATCACATTAAATGTTATTTGGTGGTGGTCACATGGGAGGTCGAACCCACCGGTGGAGTTTATGTTGACAATAAACGTGGCATTGAATGTTCTGTGGTAGCACTATCACATGTGACGTTTTAATTAACTGCCACTCCTGACCGTTACAGATGACCCTAGGCCTTGGTCACAAGTCACAGTTTACATGTGAAAAGGGCTAGCGCCAAGGTGCTAAAGCCTATTGTTCCTCCAGTTGAAACTTTTTTAAACCACAGTCTTCTGCTTCAGGTCATATAACGATGACCCTTAGCCCTGAGGGCTTAAACTTATGATTCTATGCTTGTTCAAATCTTAAACGACCCGACTCACCCGTTGAGTGACCCAAATGCGTTCAGGTCGGGTCAACCTCCACCCATGTTGTCAGCTGACCCAAATGCGTTCAGCGTGACCCGACTGCATTCAGGTAGGGTCAGGTTAGCCCAAAATTTTCTTTTAACATGACTTTGAACCAATTTTGAACCAATGGCCTGGGGCCATGTGGAAGCTTCTGGGCAGGCCACGTGGAACCCTGTAATAGGCCCATAAAAAATTAAATTTAAAAATTAAATTTGGCACACAAATTTTCTGAAAATAACATTTTTTTTGTGTTCAAAAGTCCTATTTTGAAGGTCATTGGGAATTTTAAAAATTCAATATATTTCTCATACGACATCGGATTTGAGTCCCGTTCATGGTGCCAGAATCGCAGCGAAGAGACCTATCTGGTAGTTTATGTTATAACCAATTCTGAGTAGTTCCATTTTTGAGCATTTTTTCCACTTGGACATGATCATCTGATCACACCTCTCCATTAGGAAGCTTTTGGACCCCAAAAGCCTTCAATTACCTATTAAGAAGATGAGGGTATAGATCCTTCACCTTTTCCACCTCCATCCATTTTTCCTTACTCGGTTTGCTGCCTTTAAGACCAACCTGAACATAATCAACATTTCCCCTCCTCGAAGTGTGTATCCTTCTGTCAAGGATAGCATCCTCTTTTAGCTCATCCAAAAATTTCGGCAAGAAATCCTCTATGGATGGCAACTGAATTTCACTTTCATAATCAGCAATTAAAGGAGGTTCATACAAACGTAAATTTTCCACATTCACAATGAAATACATTTGCATATATGAAGGAAAATCTAGTTGAAAAGCATTATTTCCAACTTGTTTAAGGATCTTGAATGGACCATAATGAATAGGCTTCAACTTTTTACCTTCTCCTTGAATTATTTCCTTACTAATATGCAGCCATACCTCATCTCCTTCTTGAAACTTATGATCAATTCTATGTTTTTCATGCCTCTCCTTGTACTTGCCTTGAATTTTTTCAAGCTATTCTTGAACCTGCTGATGTATGAGCTGAATTATTTCAATTAACATGCGAGTTTTTTCAATGTTACCATGCTCATCAATGGAAACATCCTTCTCAAGAATGAAATCTAAAGGTGACTTAGGAAAATACCCAAAGTAGGCTTCAAAAGGTGAAGTATTTTTAGAAGAGTGCTTGGCCCGGTTGTAAGCATGTTGAATGTAATGCAAGTGCTCATCCCAAAGCTTGGGATGGTTGCTGCAATAACCTCTCAAGAGATGTACAATGGTTCTATTCACTGCTTTTTTTTGGCCATCTGTTTGTGGATGGAAAGCAGTACTCTTCTTCAACTTGGTGTCCATCATCTTCCATAAATTGGACCAAAATTTCCCAACAAATCTGGAATTCCTGTCACTAACAATAGAAGTAGGAAAGCCATAATGAACCCATACATGTTGAAAATATAAATCAGTAGTTATAGATTTCTTACATGGCATGAGAATACACATCTTTCTGAATCTATCAACTACTACATAAAGATAATCATCCTGCTTTCTAGATAATGGTAGACCTCCAAAAAAATCCATAGAAACACTTTCCCATGGTCTAGAAGGTACCAGAAATGGCATATATAAACCAAGCTTCATATTGCTAGGCTTGCTTGTAGCACATAATGAACAACCTCTAATGAAACGTGAAACACTATCTACCATGCGAGGCCAATAAAAATACCTCTGTAAATGTGCCACCATTTTTCTTACCCCAAAATGTCCAGCAATAAGAGAAGAATGAGCTTCTCTCATGATGCTTAGTACATAACTTTCCCATATGAAATAGAAAATTATTATGCAAGTGATAATCATTCTCCTCAACATGATTCCCTTCACTCAAGTTAGCATACACATCCTTAAAATCAACATGTGATGCATATTGTTCTATGTAGCTCTCATGTACAATAGAATCATTCTTAAGTAAAGTAGTAGCACTAATAATAGGCCTTGAAAGCATATCAAAAAATTTATTGAAAATACCTTTCTTGTACCTTTTTAACAAGTGAAATTGTTGTAGGAAACCCATCCATCTGAAATGTCATGACTGTTGTAATTTACTTTGTGACTGCAAGTACTGTAAAGGCTGATGGTCAGTATGAACAACTGTTTCTTTGCCCATCAAATAGTGTTTCCACTTTTTGATACTTTTTACCAATTCATACAACTCCTTATCATATGTAGGATAATTCACAACATCACCATTAAATGTCTCATAATGAAATGCGATGGGCTTACCATGTTGTAGGAGAACTGCACCCATGGCGTAATCACTAGCATCAGTTTGAATCTCGAATGGCTGTCTCAAGTTCGGTAATGCAAGGACTGGAGCTGAGCTTATCTTCTCTTTCAAAGACTTGAAAGTTTTCTGTTGCTTTCCTCCCCATTGGAAATCACACTTCACACTTTTCACTACATGCATAGGAGTTGCTATGGCAGAGAAGTTAGAAATAAACTTCCTTCAATACTGAGCTACACCCAAAAAACTTCTTACCTCTGTAATGAATTTGGGAGCAGGAAAATTCACAATGGTTTCTACCTTAGAAGGATAAATTCTCAAAGCACCTCCTCCTACTATGTGTCCCAAATAAACCAAAGAATTATTCTCAAATTCACACTTTGACATTTTAAGAAACAACTGATTTTTCTTCAAAATATCAAGTACTTTCTTAACATGCATGCCATACTCTTCTCTAGTCTTGCTGAAAATTAAGATGTCATCTAAGTAGACAATAACGAAATCATAAAGAAAAGGACGTAAGACATCATCCATTACCCACATGAAAGTTGCAGGTGCATTGCATAAACCAAATGACATAACAAGCCACTCAAAGAGTCCCTGTTTGGTTTTAAATGTTGTCTTCCAAATGTCACTTTCTACAATTCTAACTTGATGATAACCACTACATAATTATAACTTAGTGAAATATTTAGCATCTTTCAGCTGATCCAACAAATCATCTATCCTTGGGAGTGGGTAACGATTCTTTACCGTTATCTTGTTCAATGCCCTGAAGTCCACACACATTCGCCAAGTTCCATCTTTCTTTGGAATCAACACTATCAGTGACCCACATGGCGAAGTGCTTGGTCTTATGAATCCTTTGTCCAACAAGTCCTTAATTTTCATTTTTATTTCAGCATTCTCCATGATAGACATGAAGTACATGCCTATGTTAGGAAGATGACAATCTTGATGTAACTGGATTTCATGTTGAATCTCCCTTTTAGGAGGCAAACCTATAAGTTCCTAAAACATCTCATGACGTGCATCAACTACATCATATAAATCTGATTTAAGCTTGGAATCACAATTTTCAAATGACTCATGATTCACATCAACCTTGAGCTTAACCATAAGAAGTACAAAACTCTTACTAGAATTCACTAGTCTTTTTAGCTGTCCCGCATTTACCATCGCTATATTTTTCTTCTTGCGATGTGCTCTGACAATAAACTCCTTGCCATATTTAAATATATGATACTTATTTTCATGGCGATGGAAGATCGATTTCCTGTCAAATAAGTAATTACTTCCCAAAACAATTCCTGATATATCAAGCGGCACTATATCAAGTTCAACTATGTCAATAAAGTGTGCAGTAATCGTGATATGCAATATGCACTTTCTTGAGACTTGTAAGTTTGCATCCTTGCATATCCATCCAAGTGGATATGGCTTGGGATGTGGAATGGTCTCAAGTTTAAGCTATTTGACCAAGTCTTCTGATTTGATATTTGCTTGTGACCCACTGTCAAGCAGTGTGTCAATTTTTGTATGTTTTGAGACTACCCTCACATGGAACAATTCAATTCTTTCTTCCTCATTTGGAGCTTGTACATGACAGTTTGAAGTACTAGTGCTTGGCTTAGTTTCAATTTCCTTTCCCTTCATACTCTTCAAACCCATGGCTGCAATTTTGGTTTCGTCACCTGAATCATCACCTAAGTCTTTTGGTGTAGTTGTAGTAGCTGCAATTTTCTTCTTTCCTTTGTTTTTGTTAAACTAAGTTCTTTTTTCAGGATGTAGTTTCCAACAATTTTTCTCTTCATGGCCTTCTCTTGAACAATGTTTACATATTAATTTCTCACCCTCTTGTTTGACAGATGCATTATTTTTTCCCTTTCCCTTAGAGGTTTTATCTTTGTTTTTCCCTTAAAAGGCTTGTTTTTACCCTCATCAAAAGTGTTTTTCCCTCTAGCCTCTAAATCCGTAGCTTGTACGCAAACTTCATCTAGACTAGTAGGATTTAACATAAGGATAGTATTTCTAAGGTAGATGTGCAAACCACCTATATATTTCATCAAAGTATCTTGAATTTTTAAGTCTACCCCTAATAAGAGTGCTCTTCTCCTAAACTCTTGGGTGTAGTCTTGTACATTTTTTCCCTTAAGCTGTCTGAAGTTTTTCTAGTTCACGATAGCCTTTTGTAAATGAGCTAATGGATAAAATTGCTTCTTAATTGCAATAATAAATTCAGCCCATAATAAGGTGATCTTAGCATGTTTTTTAATTTAATCCTTGGTATTGGCTTCCCACCATACCAATGCTACTCCATCCATTCTCAAAGAGGCTAACTGTATCTTGGTGTCGTCATCATGAAGGTTTTGTATCCTCAAGAAAACTTCCAACTATCTTATCCAATTGTCAAGTTTCTCTGCATTGACTTCACCATTAAACATAAGCAACTCAAATTTGACATCAAGCTTTAAAAATGGACTTTTACTAGTAGTTTTAGACTTGTGAGATTGATTCACTGAAGTAGAGGATGATGATGTAGAGGAAGAGGATGAAGATGGGGATGGTGGATCACCATTTCGTCTGTGTCCTTTATTTGACTTGTCATCACTTTTGTTTCCTCCTGAAGAGCCCTCTCCTTATTTATGATGTTTAGACCCTTCTCCAACAAGCCTATCATTCGTTTCTTGGTAGAGTATCCTCACCATCTCAATCATGTCCAAAAAAGCTTTTTGGAATACCCATTCTTCTTCCTTGGGATCAATGTCTTCAAGAGCTTCTCCTTCTATTGAAGACATGCTTGAGGCTTCTTCAATAAATCTTGGGGGTGTAATAGATGGTTGAGGCAATGGCTGTCTGGCCCTCCTTGGTTGAGGATTAGCTTGTGCTCTAACCAATTTTCCTTCCCCTATTTTGAGTTTAAGCCTAGTAAGCATCAAAAATTGAAAACAATCAAATATATCTTTGCACAAAACAAATGCAGAGTAAAACTCTAGCTCCGATACCTACTGATCTAAAAATGAAACTATTTGAATATGTTGTGCAAAGTATCCATTTTCAGTTAATTAAGTGTGCAAAGTGTCCTCCATGTATTTCAATTTAAACAAAGTGTTTTTGATAATTGTTTCTGAGTTTTTGTCTGAAGGAATGTTAATTAAAATCACTGTTTAATATATTAAATCAAAAATACACAGCAGAAAAATTTCACCATACATAACACAACAACATGATGAGGCAGTTCACATCTCTTGGGCTACATATGTCGGGTCCAAGGCTCCCAATGGGAATGTACTTGCTATATTAAGTTGCTCAAAATGGTATTACAGTGATAAAAATGCCTAAACAGGAAAAAAAATCTGTGAAAATGACTTCAGAAGACATAAATATGCTAAGAATGGATTTTGTTTCACCTTAAACAGTGAATTATAGCCCAATACAGCTCCATTTCCCTGATGGCCTTGGTGGCTCTCCAAGCTTCCCTGAATAAAAAATGGCTGTAGAACACCTATGTTCACTCTGAAACCTATCCCAACCTCTCCAGAATTCTTAGAATACCCAAAATTGACCAAAATTTCGTCCAAATTGGTTCAATATTTGAGAAGTTATGACCTCCACAATTTTTTGCTCAATGTCCCTTGGAAACCCCACCAAATGTGGGCTAACTGTAGTTAACCCTGCCAAATTATCCAAGTCCGCTGAAAATGTCAGACTTCACTCCAGAACGGTGGAATTATTAACTGTCACATTAAATTTTATTTGGTGGTGGTCACATGGGAGGTTGAACCCGTCGGCGGAGTTTACGTTGACAACAAACGTGGCATTGACTGTTCTGTGGTAGCACTGTCACATGTGACGTTTTAATTAACCGCCACTCCCGACCGTTACGAATGACCCTAGGCCTTGGTCACAAGCCATGGGTTACATGTGAAAAGGGCTAGCACCAAGGTGCTAAAGCCCATTGTTCCGCCTGTTGAAACTTTTTTAAACCACGATCTTCTGCTTCAGGTCATATAACGATGACCCTTAGCCCTGAGGGCTTAAACTTATAATTCTCCAATAGTTCAAATATTAAATGACCCGACTCACCCGTTGAGTGAATCAAATGCATTCAGGTTGGGTTAACCTCTGCCCACGCTGTCAACTGACCCAAACGCGTTCATCGTGACCTGACTGTGTTCAGGTCGGGTCGAGTCAGCCCAAAATTTTCTTTTAAAATGACTTTGAACCAATGGCCTGGGGCCACAGGGAAACCTCTGAGCAGACCACGTGGCACCCTGTAATAGGCCCATAAAACCTTAAATTAAAAAATGAAATTTGGCACACAAATTTTTTGAAAATGACAATTTTTTGTGTGTTCAAAAGCCCTGTTTTGAAGGTCTTTGGGCGTTTTAAAATTTCAATATCTTTCTCATACGACATCGAATTTGAGTCTCGTTTACGGTGCCAGAATCAAAAGGACGAGGTCTATCCGGTCGTTCAGATTCTAACCAATTTTGAGCAGTTCCATTTTTTAGCATTTTTTTCCACTTTGACATGATCACCTGATCACCCTCCCCCCCCAATGGTTAACGGTCAGAGGGGATGGGGGGTCTAAAGTGGATGGCCCGTCGTTGTTCTCAGCAAGTCGGATCCTATCTGTTAGATGTTGTGATTAATTTATCGCAAAATGAAAGTGTGTCGGGTCCACTCTATTACATAAAAATTCGCATTTACACTATAGAAAGTGCCTTTAAAACATTAATCTAATTAAACCATGTTTAAGAAGTATGGTTTAATTATCACGATTACACTGTGTGATTAAAAAATTTACCTATCTATAATAATTATAATTAATCAAACTTAATCAAGCTTAAGTGGTGTGATTAAGCTTCTAAACCTATCTATTAAACTGCAATGTGGCATTTTAACTAGCAGCACATGATTTCAACTTCTTCTAAAGTATTACTGAAACTATTTTTTGAGGGACATTTAGATTTGCACATTGATTTTTTTTTGGGGGGTATTTTCATCCTTTTTTATTTTTCATTCTTCTCATATTTTTATTTTTTCGTTTTTTTCTTCTATTTTTGTATCCCCTTTTTTATTTTATTTTTCTTTTGTTTTTATTTTCTTTGGAAATAATTTACAGGATGGAATATTATTTACATCATTCTATATAACAAAACTTTACAGATAATAAAAAAATTATCCTATGAATCATAGGACCCTAACATTCCCTAGGATAATATTACCAAAATAAAATTACTATTATTTTAATGAAAATATCCAATCGGTATTACAGTGGTATTAGAGTTAGTTTTCCTGCCAACCTGAGGTACTTAGTAGTGGAAGCATTATCATTTGTTTCTGAAGCAAGAAATTTTAATGTAATCAGAATATAAATAGAAAGTGATAAATATCGAAGGTAGAATTTGTCTTTGAGGGTTAAATAAAACCCTAATTGGAAGATCAAGTTGCATAGCAAGAGGGACGAATTTGTGGTTTGAGTTCGTGTGCAGTCAATTCATTGGGCTGAATTTCCAACCGGTGCATAAAGAAGTGGTTTCATTGAATGAAAATTTACTATTCTAAGAGTGGTTTAAACAAGAATTACAGACACAGGGAACCCACCCTTCTAAGTTAGTGATACATAAGGTTTTTGATAAAATTTCATTTCTTAGTGGCTTGAAATATTAAACAAGTAATACATGGCTCTCTTTTTGTAATACATGACTAGGACAATGAGTTCCCATCTTTGAAAATTAGCTTGATTAATTTTGGAATGTTTATAAAATTCACTAATGCAGAAAGGCTACACTCAGTGTCATAGGTGGTGATTATTTTGAATTGGAACACTGAGCCAACCA
Organism: Pinus albicaulis; assembly: GCA_034641835.2. NCBI lineage: Eukaryota > Viridiplantae > Streptophyta > Pinopsida > Pinales > Pinaceae > Pinus > Pinus albicaulis. The sequence continues at coordinate 51,102 of JAXQQM020058271.1, forward strand.
AGGCCATGATTTATTTGTTTTCAGAAATATAGTCCCATGCATGAATTTTAGAGGGTAGATCTGGACTCAAGCCAAGCTACTTAGCATATATGTGGGTTTCCAAGCCAAAATTCACATGTATGAAGTTGATTTGATTCATGGAAGCATTGCAAATTCCTCAGTGACATAGACACATCTGCTACAAATTGTAGGATACGATTTCATGGTATTCTGAAATTGAATTGCTAATGACATGTGCACTCCAAAATCGAAAACTAAGTGGGTTCACATTACCTGACCAATTTAATTATGAATAGGCGAAGATGAAACTCTAGCCAGAAATCACATGCATATGTTGACATTATTTTGGAAGTGAACGTAGGTTGACATTACGTTGGTGTGTAATGTGATTGAGCACGAGAAGTAAGTGTGATTGCGCAAGCTGATGGGAAGTTGTTTTGCATGCTAATGTAATCACTTGTAGTAGGTAAATTTTAAATTATATATCAATGGATATACTTGGGTGTTGCATATAATCTATGTAATTTTTTTTTGGATCGATATCACTAATATATACCAATGATCAATGGAGCAATGGATTATGGTAATAGAAGTTGAATCATTTGGCATAGTAATACAAGCATAGCATGGACATGACAAACCTCGTGCATTGGTATAATTTCATAAATAATGTATGGCAGTGTTGTGTGATTTGGAATGGTTTTCAAATTAACCAGTGAATTATATGTATTATGATTTAGTCTATAATAATCGACATTGAGTAATCAAGTTCTTGACAAAGCTATTTTTATTGAAATGGATATTACATTGCTATTGTTGCAAGAGTTAGTGGTTTGGAGCTACAGCATTTGCAGGATGATTATATTGATGCTACGGATATATGTTGTTGTATATTTGAAGGTTTTCATTATAGTGAGTTAGAAGTTTTGTCCAAGGATTATATGTTGTTGGAAATAAATGCACGATTGAAGCTTGTTAATAACATTAATTGGAATTTGTGTTAGATGACTGAGGGAAATGTTGCTACATATTATTTTCATGATTTGGTTGTAAAATTTGTTGATAGTGTTTATGTGGTTTTGTGTCAGATTGGTTGTTGAGTTTTGTTATGTGTATGGTTGAGCAAGAGGACACGGTGTTATTGTAATTTGTTTCTAAGTGTTGAATTTGTATGTATTTTTTTGTCTAGTAGTTGAGTCAACATTTGAGGTTGTTGTAAGTATTGATAGATTCATATTTTGTATGATGAGAATATGTTGAGGGAAGATTGTATTGTATGGCAGGGTTTGGTTATTGGCGAGAGGTTGTCTAATGTATGGTGAGAGAGATGGGAGTTTTGTTCAATTATAGTTATGTGTATTCTACCATTGAGTGTTGAGTTGTTATTGTTTTAGAGTTTCCCCGATGTTGATAATGATGTGTATGGTCAGTGTGGGTGATGGTCATTATTACTAGGATTTGGTAAGGAGATTAGTGTTGATGGTGTTGCTGAGTAAGAGTGTTGGATGTGTATTTTTGTGTATACTTGACAGGAAAATTTACAAAAAGAAAAAGAAGGATAGATATTGAAAAGATTCTAGAATACCTCAAAAATCACACGAATAACTTAGAGAGAGGGTGGAATTAATGCAAAAATTCATCAGTTGGTTCTTTGGGCTACAAGACTTCTGTAGACCAAATAAATGGGTAGAACAGTAGAGCCTTCTCAAGATGATTCCATGATATTCTACAATTTGAGTAGCCAAGGGATCTACAAAAATAATCGGAAAAAGGAAATTTTCTATTAACACTTGGGTCATATTTGAATATCATGAAGATAACAGTGAAAACCCTCCTTAATCTAGAGAAATTATATTCAAAAATTTCTAGGGGTGAACAGATCATATTAGAGGAGTCTAAATTGGGCTCTAAAACCATCCATGATTGCCTTGATACAACACAAGTTCTTGGAGCATGTTAGGTCCCTATATTACTAGTGAAGTCCCTTATTATTATTAGTGTAGCCCCCTTATTGTTATTTTTCTACCCCTGTAGTCTCCATATTGTTATTATTGTGCCCCATAAAAAACCACTATTGTTATTTTTGTGCCCTTACATTATCATTGTTAGGTCAATTAGGATTATATTGTGACCCCATGGACTCCTATATATAGAAAGGAGGTTTTTTCATTTGTATCATCCAAGAATTTTTCATTTATGTAATGAAAAGGAGGTTTCCTCCTCGAAGAGGCTGATTTCTAAGTCATTGATCTATATTTTCTTATGTTTTGTGAGTTGGTTTCATAAAATTTGGTATCAAAGCTTTGGATTATAGGGTTTCACTGCTGCAAAAAAGCCATCGTGGAATTTTCACAATAAAATTTTCTACGAAGTTTCAGATGCTAAAATCAAAACCCATTTGAGTCGAAATTTGGAGGAACTTCGTGTAAAAAATTTAGATCTTGGTTCACTATAGTTTTGGAGATAATATCTGAGGAAGTTAAGGTTTTTGTAGGCTCCAGAATTTCATCTCAAAGAGATGACCTTGGGAAAATAATCATAAATTTATCTCTGAGCATCGTATTTGAATTTTGTAAAAGATGGATGAAATTGCAGGGACTTTAGTGTCTTTTGCATCGATTTCAGAACCGAAAGACAAAACAGTGACACATGGCAGGCCATACAAGTTCGCTCTATTGAACCAGTCCATAATTAGGTCATTGTGGGAGATTGGGCATAAGTTTTCCTTGAAGAATCCAAATAAAGTCTCACCAATGGAATTAGAAAGAAGACTCTGAGGGATACTACAGGTTTGAAGTTAAAATCTTGGGAAAATTAAATCACATAGATAAAGCAGGATCAATAGAAAGATCCTCAAAATCAAGAATAAGGTGTGTGTCATTTTTTTAAATTGCATAAATTTTGTTTGAAAAATCAGTTTGAATTGATTCGAAGGGAATATTTAAGCATAATATTAGTATTGGGTTCTAAAATTCCTCCCAAAAATAATTCCACACCCATTAATTCCTCTGAAACTTCTAATATGACACATGAAGAGGAAGAAGTGCAACATGATGTATAAAAATTATGAGACCAAGTGCAAAAAATGTCCCTCTCGCAAAAAGTAACCAAAAATGAAATGGAAGCTAAAATGGATTGTTTGAAGAAAGGCATGGAAGCTAAAATGGATTGTTTGAAGAAAGGCATGGAAGCTAAGATGAATGGCGTGGAAGCTAAGATGGATGGTTTGAAGAATGACATGGAAACTAAGATGAATGGTGTGGAAGCTAAGATGGATGGTTTGAAGAATGGCATGGAAGCTAAGATGAATGGCGTGGAAGCTAAGATGGATGGTTTGAAGAATGACATGGAAGCTAAAATCGATGGATTGGAAGCTAAGATCGATGGTATAGAAGAAAAACTAAAAGTAGACATGGAAGGCTTGAAGGAAGGTTTGACGAAGTTTGTACAAGAAACAATTCCTAATGGCGAAAAGGTAGTAGAGGAAACTCATGATGAGAAAAAAATAAACGTTAATCATGATTTCATAAACTCTAACGTTATATTTAAGACCCACCATATTCCAAAGATTGATATGAGGAAGTTTTATGGCAAGGATCCCATAACATGGATACTACAGATGGAGAAATATTTTGTAGAAATTTGCTGAATAAATCACTTATTCAATGAAGATTAACCCGATCATACATCAATTTCGAATTGCATGCATAACACATAACCTTCTTCTACAATTAATTGTCACATGCGGAAAGAATAGAAGCAATCTCACATCAAATCATCACACACATTAACACAGTATGTATGGGGAAAGCTTATAGCTGAAAACCCCCAGCTATAGTATATTATAAATGGAGAGAACATGCAGCAAATACATAGTACAACCTCCTCACAAGTACTCAGTACTATCTCCCAAAGCTACACAAAAACTAGCTTGGTTTTGAACAAGTCACAGGTTCAAAACACACCCACTACTTCTCTTCCTCTATTGCGCAATCAAGGCTGGTCTAAATAGAGATCCAGGTTCGAATCTCACTGGCTTCAACTGCGCAATTGTCATTGGTAATTTTCTCCAAGTGTTATGCAAATCCCATGCAAAACTGATCCTCCAACTGATAGCTATACTCACCCTTTCATCTACCTCTTTCACTGGTCTCCACTGAACTGTCCATGCACTGAGTTAAACTGATGTGTTCTTTAGTTGAATAATGAGTTAATAATAAGTTAATTAAATAATATTTAATTCACACAACTCATCTCTAGTGTATTAGCTAGTTAAACTAAATACAACTAGTTCAACTAGTTAACCAGAACACCATCTCCATTAACTCCTCAATCAACTCCACCAAAACTCTGCCACATGAGTCTAACTGAAGTCTAACATGCATTAGCTCACTTAACTCATAGGAAATTCGAATTTCCTTATGTCAGCTGCATGCCCCACCTCTGGGGGTCAAACTGAAGTGCTCCAAGAGAGTAAACTGATGTTTATAGTCTAAATATTATTAAGGGTAAATAATATTTGACTTCCATATTTTTAGGAGACACAGTCTAAAAATAGCCTGGGTCCTAAAAATAAGGGTCTCATCTATTTTTACCGACATGTCGTATACTTCAAGAATCTCCAACTGGAATTCCCAAATTATGCTCCGTATGTCTAAAAATAGACATAGTCTAAAAATAGATTTTTTCGACAAAAATCACATGTGTGGTCCCCACCTAGTTTAGGTGATCACTTTCCAACTAGGATCAGGAAAGATGTTTCAGGAGGCCTCCTTCATTGTTTCTTGTTGCCATTTTCAACATATTTTGATCTCCATAATCATGTGCAAAACACACAAAAGTTATGTATTGCAACTTTATATGTAGAACACGATACATTTGTATGGTATCGATGGCTTTTCTCTCGTAAAAAAATTGGCACATGGTCAATTTTTACAGAGTAAATGATAGCACATTATGAGGATACAAAGAGAAACACCTTCTTTAGCCAATTGATAAATCTCAAACAAAAGGGTTCAACGGTGAAGCACATTAAGGACTTCCAAAAATTTAATATAAGGGTAACTAATATTCCAGAGGAACATAGGATTGATGTGTTCATAGGGAATTTGAAGGATAGCATCCAACATTAGGTTCACCTTTGGGAACCTGATTCATTGGAGAAGGCGTTCTAGTTGGCAAGAAAAATTGAAAGAAAATTATAGTGACAAGGAAGCCTGCCACTCACAACTATAAATATGGAAGTGTTACTACTCCTAGACTTCCACAACCTACAAGGTTAACACCACAACAATTGGAAGAAAAAATATCAAAAGGGATTTTCTACAGTTGTGATATAAAATACACTAAAGGTCATAAGTGTGCTAAGAAGAAACTATTTTACATAGATTGTGAAGAGGAGGAATAAAATGAACAAGAAACTTCAAAAGAAGATAATATATGCTAGGAACCAACCATAGAAAAATTATAAATGAATCTGACCATATCTTGTAATTCATTGGCAGGAATTAGCACTCCTCAAACTCTCAAGATAGAAGGACATAACAAGAAGAAAAATGTAAAAGTGTTGATTGATTTAGGTAGTACCCATAATTTTAGTCATTGTAAGGTATCTAAGAAATTGAATTGCTTCCTCTACCCAACACCAAAGTGTCAAGTGATGGTTGCAAATTGAGGAACTATAAATTGCTCTGGAAAGTGCCATAATATCAAGCTAACCATGGGGGAATATGTTTAAATAGTCCAATTCTCTCCATTCCAATGTGTGGTGTTGATGTTGTACTAGGAGTACAATGGTTACAATATTTAGGGATAGTAGCTTTTAATTTTCAATAAATTTTATTGAAAAACAAATCAGAAGGAAATGAAGTTGAATTATAGGGTATCGCAGGGAAGTCGGGAAAGATAATAAGCTCTAATGTCGTGAAAAAGCTTCTAAAGAAATAAAAATTAGGCGTAATTGCACAATTATGCTCATGAAGTTCCAACATCAAAATCATATATTTCTCTAGATCTCCAAAAAGTCTTGGAAAATAATTCCAAGGTTTTTGAAACTCTCAAAGGACTCCTACCTATTCATGATCATGATATTGCCACTAATTTTATTCCAGGAAGTGTTCCTCCAAACATCAGGCCTTCTAGATATCCTTATGTCCAAAAGAGAGAAATTTAACGCATGATTGCAGAAATGCTAGAGGCTGGTATAAGTCAACCTAGTCAAAGTTTTTTCTCTACACCAGTATTATTGGTGTTGTGTAACCAGCTCCAAAAATAGAAGAAAAGAGATATCAACGCCTTAGAAATAAGCCACTTTGAGGGGGCAACCTCCAATACATTACATAAATGAACAATTCTTGGATGATACAATTTACAAAACCTCCTTTATATATAGGGTCCATGTGACCATATCTGTAATCTATTAGACCATGATAGCAATCTAGTTGACCTAACAATAATAATTTAAAGGCACAATAATAATAAAATGGGGGTTACAAGGGTACAATAATAACAATAAGGGGGTTACACTAACAACAATAAGGGACTATACTAGTAATATAGGGACCTAACATGCCCCTCACCTTCAAAAAAGTGTTGTCCTCAACACTTGAGTAGCTCTGGGTGCTTCTGTATAAAATTCTCATCCTCCCATGTAGAATCTTCCGTGGGTAAGTTCTTCCACTTGATGAGATACTCTGAAATTGATCGATTCCGTAGTTGTCGAGTTCTTGTTTCCGTGACCGCTTCAGGTTCCAATATGATTTTTCCTTCCTCATCAAGTTCTGGCAATATTGTTTGAACTGGAAGATTTTCACCTATAACCTTCTTTAAGCATAAAACATGGAAAACTGGATGTACTCGCGAAGAAGCAGGAAGCTCCAATTTGTATGCCATAGTACCAATCTTTTGCAACACCTTGTAAGGACCATAGTACTTTGGCGATAATTTATTATCCTTCTTAGCTTGCTTGAGGGACATTTGTTTATATGGTTATAGCCGTAAAAATACCCAATCTCCTACATCAAAACTTCTCTCGCTGCGATGTTGATCTGCCTGTTGTTTCATTCGATTTTGTGCCAAATTCAGGTTATCCTTTAAGAGTTGGAGAACTTCTTGCTGATGCTCGATGTGATCTTCCACTGCTTGAACCTTCAAATTTTCCCTCAAAGATGATGTGATGGATGGTGGATGATATCCATAAAGTGCCATAAATGGGGTCATTTTTGCTGCAGTATGGAAGGAAGTGTTATACCACCATTCAACAAGAGGTAACCACTTGACCCATTGTGTTTGTTTATCAGATGCAAAACAACGAAGATATCCTTCCAAACATTTATTTACTATCTCAGTTTGACCATCAGATTGAGGATGATAAGATGAGCTATGAGCTAATTGAGTAACCAACAAGAAAATAACTCCGTCCAAAAATTTCCAGTAAAAATGGGATCTCTGTCGCTCACAATAACCCTTGGGCTTCCATGTAGCTTTTGAATTCTGTCCATAAATGTAGTAGCAACTGTAATTGCTTTAAATGGATGAGATAATGCACAAAAGTATGCATACTTGGTAAGTCTATCAACTACCACCATGATGACACTCTTTCCTTCGGACTTAGGTAAACCTGTGATAAAATCCATTGAAATCTCCTCCCAACATTGACTTGGAATGGATAAAGGTTGTAGAAAGCCCGGGGTCTTAATTATCTCAACTTTATTCTGCTGGAAAACCAAACATTCCGCCACAAAATTTTGAATATCAGATTTAAGGCCATCCCAAAAAAATTCTTTCTTCACCCTGTGGTAAGTTTTTAAAAATCCTGAGTGTCCTCCTAAAGGAGATGTGTGCAATTCCAGAAGAATCTTTTGTTTTAGTTGGGAATTCTTACAAAGATATAAGCGATCTTTGTACCATAAGGAATCATTTTTCCAACTAAATGTATCAGATGTAATAGGATCTTGCTGCAACTTTTGAATGAGTGTCCATACATCTTTGTCCTTCTTCCATTCCTCTCTTGCTTTGGTTATCCAATCTGGTTGGATAATAGAAATGGCAAAAAGCAATGCTTCCACCTCTTCATTCTTTCTTGAGAGTGCATCTGCAACAACATTAAGCCTTCCATTGTTGTAGATTATTTCAAAGTCATAACCCAACATCTTTGTGGCCCATTTTTGCTACTCTTCTGAAGATAGTCTTTGTTCCAAAAAGTGTTTAAGACTATCATGATCAGTTTTTACCTTGAAGTGTCTTCCCATTAGGTAAGTTCTCCATTTCTTTAGTGCATGCAGTATTGCTAACATTTCATTCTCATAAATAGGTTTTTTTAAATACTTTCCTTTTATTGGACGACTTTCAAAATCAATGGGTCTTCCTTCTTGCATTAAAACAACACCAATTCCATTTCTTGAGGCATCACATTCCACAATAAAGGTTTTTGTGAAGTCTGACATAGCTAAGACTGGTGCTAGGCACATTGCCTCTTTAAGATGTTCAAACGCCTTAGTTGCTTCAGGAGTCCATGAAAATGCATCTTTCTTCAATAATGTTGTTAGAGATGTTGCTATTCTCCCATAATTCTTAACAAACTTGCGATAATACCCTGTTAACCCGAGAAATCCTCGCAACTGCTTTATGGTTGTGGGGACTTTCCATTCCTTAATGGCTTTAATTTTGTTAGGGTCTACCTTAACACCCTCGTGAGATACAATATGACACAGATATTCCACCTCTTGTACTCCAAAGAAACATTTGGATGTTTTTTCATATAATTGTTTCTCCTGCAATAGTTTGAGCACCCTGTCAACATGTTCAACATGATCCTTCCAAGACCTGCTATAGATTAGTATATCATCAAAAAATACTAGCACAAAATTTCTAAGGAAGGGTTTGAAAATGGAATTCATCAACCTTTGAAATGTAGAAGGTGCATTAGTAAGGCCAAAAGGCATGAACAAAAATTCATAATGACTCTCATAAGTTCGAAATGCTGTTTTTGGAATATCTTCAGTCTTCATTCTAATTTGATGATATCCTGAACGAAGATCCAACTTGGTAAAATAAATTGCTCCATATAATTCATCCAATAATTCATCAATCACAGGAATGGGAAATTTATCTTTAATGGTGAGCTTATTGAGCTCCCTATAATCCGGACACATTCGCCTTGATCCATCCTTCTTGTGTACCAATACTACAGGAGCAGAGAAAGAACTTTGACTAGGTTGAATTATACCCGCCTCTAACATTTCTGCAATCATACGTTCAATTTAGCTCTTTTGGAAGTAAGGATATCTATAAGGCTTGATGTTTGGAGGAACACTTCCTGGAATCAAATGAATAGCATGATCATGATCATGAATAGGTGGGAGTCCTTTGGGAGTTTCAAACACCTTGGAATGATTGTCTAAGACTTGTTGGAGATCTGCAGAAATAGATGATTTTGATGTTCGAACTTCTAGTGAGCATAATTGTGCAATGATTCCTCATTGTTGTTTTTTTAGAAGCTTTGTCATGACATTAGAGCTTATTATCTTTCCCGGCTTCCCCACAATACCCCGTAATTCAAATTCCTTTCCTTCTGAAAAAAATTTCAAGAAAATTTCTTGAAAATTAAAAGCTACCGTCCCCAAAGATTGTAACCATTATACTCCTAGTACAACATCAGCACCTCCCATAGGAATGGAAAGCATTGGACTAGTCAATACATATTCCCCCATGGTTAGCTTGATATTATGGCATTTTCCAGAGCAATTTATAGTTCCTCCATTTGCAACCATCACTTGACATTCTGGTGCTGGGTATAGGAAACAATTTAATTCCTTGGCTACCTTACAATGGATAAAATTATGGGTGCTACCTGAATCAATCAACACTATTACCTTTTTCTTCTTGATATGTCCTTCTATCTTGAGAGTTTGAGGAGTGGTAATTCCTGCCAGTGCATTACACGATATGGTCGGATTCATTTCTTCCCTTTCTATGGCTGGTTCCTGGTGTATATCCTCTTCTTGTTCATTTTCTTCTTCCTCTTCACAATCTATGTAAAATAATTTCTTCTCAGCACACTTATGACCTTTAGTGTATTTGCTATCACAACCGTATCAAATCCCTTTTACTCTTTTTTCTTCCAATTGTTGTGGTGTCAACCTTGTAGGTTGTGGAAATCTAGGAGTAGCAACACTTCCCTCTTTATAGAAGTGAGTGGTAGGCTTCCTTGTCGCCATAATTTTACATTCAATTTTTCTTGCCAACCTGAATGCCTTCTCCAATGAATCAGGTTCCAAAATGCGAACTTCATGTTGGATGTTATCCTTTAAAGTACTTATGAAGAGATCAATCCTGTGTTCCTCTGGAATATCAGTTACCCTTATATTCAATTTTTGGAAGTCCTCAATGTGCTCCCCCACTAAACCCTTTTGTTTGAGATTTGTCAATTGGCTAAAGAAGGTGTTGCTCTTTGTATCCTCATAATGTGCTATCATTTCCTCCGTAAAAATTGACCAAGTGACAATTTTTTTACGGGAGCAAAGCCACTCTAGGTAATACCCTTTAAATGTATTGTGTTCATCTGTAAGTTTCTGTCGTACCTTTTGTGTGTTTTGCGTTATGGAGATCAAAATATTGCTCATCATAGTATCACTGTTAATGGGATCCTTTCCATCAAAACTTCCTCGCCTCCATTTTGGGAATATGGTGGCTCTTCACCAACATTAGAGTTTGTAAATCTAATTAGCATTTATTTTGTTCTGTCTGTAGTTCTTCTATATTTTCACCATTAGGAAACATTTCTTGTATCCTTTTTTCAAACCTTCTATATCCTTTAGATCATTCTTCATGTCATCCATCTTAGCTTCCATGCCGACTTCCATGCCATCCATCTTAGCTTCCAAACCATTCATCTTAGCTTCCACGCCTTTCTTCAAACCATCCATCTTAGTTTCCACGCCTTTCTTCAAAACTTCCATTTCATTTTTGTTGCTCTTTGCGATAGCGAAATTTGGTGCACTTGCTCTTGTAATTTTGATATCTCATGTTGTGTTTCTTCGTCTTCATGAGTCATAGTAGAGCCTTCTGAAGCCTTAATGGGTGTTGAATTATTTTTACAAGGCATTTTTTAGAACCCAATATTGATATCTATTCTAAAATATGCCCTTGGAATCAATTCAAATTGATTCTTCAAACAAGACTTATGCAATTCAAATAATAATAAATAAATAAATAAAAAAAAAAACGCACACACACACACACACACCTTTTTCTTGCTTTTGAGGAGCTTGATATTGATATTGGATTATCTCTGTGATTGTGGCTCTTCAATATTTGAAATTCAGCATTGAAGTATCCCTTTGAATTATCTTTTGAATGCCACTAGTCTGACCTGATTTAGATTCTCCAAGACAAAGTTATGTCCAATATCCCACAATGACCTAATTATGGACTGGTTTAGTAGAGCGAACTTGTACGACTTGCCACGTGTCACTGTTTCATCCTTCGCCTCTAAAATTGATAGCTAAGAAACTACAGTCTGTGTGATTGTGACCACTTTTTACGGCACTCCAATCTGATGCTCAGAGAGAGAGTTATTGAACTTTTCCCATGATCACCTCTTTGTGATGAAATTCGGGAGCCTGAAAAAGCACTACATTCCACAGATCATATCTCCAAAAATATTGCGAAACAAGCTCTAAAATTTTGCAAATATTTTCCTCAGGATTTCGGCTTCGCACCCTAAAAATTTTAGATTCTGAACCTTCGTAGAAACAAATTTATAGCGCAAATGCCATGATGACATGTTTAGGAGCCTGAAAAAATACCTAACTTCAACAGATCATATCTCCGAAAATATTGTGAACAAAGCTCTGAAATTTATAGAAAGTTTTTCTCAGGATTTCGGCTTCGCACCCTAAAAATTTTAGCTTCTGAAACTTCGTAGAAAAAACGTTATAGTGAAAATGCCACGATGACCTGTTTGGAGCAGTGAAACCCTAGAATCCAAAGCTCCGATACCAAATGTTGTGTAACTAGCTCCAAAAATAGAATAAAAGAGATATCAACGCCTTAGAAATAAGCCACTTCGAGGAGGAAACCTCCAATACATTACATAAATGAACAATTATTGGATGATACAATTTACAAAATCTCATTTCTATATATAGGAGTCCATATGGCCATAATATAATCCTAGTGGGCCACAATGTAATCCTAGCCGACCTAGCAATAATAATTTAAGGGCACAATAATAACAAAATGGGGGGTACAAGGGTACAATAATAACAATAAGGGGGTTACACTAATAACAATAAGGGACTATACTAGTAATATAGGGACCTAACAATTGGTGGACAAGAAGGGTGGATCATGGCACATGTGTCCGGATTATAGGGAGCTCAATAAGCTCACTATTAAAGATAAATTTACCATTTTTGTGATTTATGAATTATTGTATGAATTACATGGAAAAATCTATTTCACCAAGTTGGATCTCCACTTAGAATATCATCAAATTAGAATGAAAACTGAAGACATTCTGAAAACAACATTTAGAAATCATGAGGGTCATTATGAATTTTTGGTTGTGCCTTTTGGCCTTACCAATGCACCTCCTACATTTCAAAGGTTGATGAATTCCATTTTCAAACCCTTCCTTAGATAAATTTTTGTTAGTATTTTTTGATGATATACTAATCTACATCAGGTCTTGGAAGGATCATGTTCAACATGCTAATAGGGTGTTCAAACTATTGGAGGAGAAACAATTATATGCAAAAACCTCCAAATGTTTATTTGGAGTACAAGAGGTGGAATATCTAGGTCATATTGTATCTCATGAGGGTGTTAAGGTAGACCCTAACAAAATTAAATCCATTAAGGAATGGAAATTCCCCATAACCATAAAGCATTTGTGAGGATTTCTCGGGTTAACAAGGTATTATCACAAGTTTGTTAAGAATTATGGGAGAATAGCAGCACCTCTAACAACATTATTGAAGAAATATTCATTTTCATGGACTGTGAAATCATCTACAAAAAAGGGAAGCTAAATGTTGTTGCAGATGCACTCTCAAGAAAGGATGAGGATGTGGAAGCTTTGCTTTGTGCCATTTCTATTATCCAACCAGATTGGATAACCGAAGAAAGGGAGGAATGGAAGAATGATGAAGAAGTGTGGACACTCATTCAAAAGTTGCAGCAAGATCCTAATACATCTTATACATTTAGTTGGAAAAATGATTCTTTTTGGTACAAAGATCGCTTATATCTTTGTAAGAATCCCCAACTAAAACAAAATATTATTTTGGAATTTCATACGTCTCCCTTAGGAGGACACTCAGGATTTTTAAAAACTTACCACGGGGTGAAGAATGAATTTTTTTGGGATGGCCTTAAATATGATATTCAAAATTTTATGGCAGAATTTTTGGTTTTCCAACAAAATGAAGTTGAGACAATTAAGACCTCAGGTTTGCTACAACCTTTAGCAATTCCAAGTCAACATTGGGAGGAGGTTTCAATGGATCTTATCACAGGTTTACCTAATTCCAAAGGAAAGAGTGTCATCATGGTGGTAGGTGATAGACTTACCAAGTATGCATAATTTTGTGCATTATCTCATCCATTTAAAGTGAGTATAGTTGCTACTGCATTTATGAAAACAATTCAAAAGCTACATGGAAACCCATATATTATTGTAAGTGACAAAGATCCCATTTTCACTGGAAATTTTTTAATGGAATTATTTTCTTGTTTGGGTACTCAACTAGCTCATAACCCATCTTATCATCCTCAATTTGATGGGAAAACTGAGATAGTGAAAAATTTTTTGGAAGGATATCTTCGTTGCTTTGTATCTTAAAAACAAACATAATGGGTCAAGTGGTTACCTCTGGCTGAATGGTGGTATAACACTTCCTTCCACACTGCAGCAAAAATTACCCCATTTATGGCACTTTATGGATATCATCCACCGTCCATAGTATCATATTTAAGAGAAAAATATAAGGTTCAAGCAGTGGAAGATCACATCAAGAATCAACAACAAGTTCTCTAACTATTAAAGGATAACCTAAATTTGGCACAAAATCAAATGAAGCAATAGGTAAATTAACATCGCAGCGAGAGAAATTTTGATGTAGGCGACTGGGTATTTTTACGGCTACAACCATACAGACAAATTTCCCTAAAGCAAGATAAGAAGGATAATAAATCATCGCCAAATTACTATGGTCCTTACAAGGTATTGCAAAATATTGGTACTATGGCATACAAATTGGAGCTTCCTGCATCTTCCCGAGTGCACCCAGTTTTCGATGTTTCTTTCTTAAAGAAGGTTATAGGTGAAAAAATTATAGTTCAAACAATATTTCCAGAACTTGATTGGGAAGGAAAAATCATATGGAACCTGAAACAATCATGGAAACAAGAACTCAACAACTACGAAATCGATCAATTTCAGAGTATCTCATCAAGTTGAAGAAATTACACAGTAAAGATTCTACATGGGAGGATGAGGATTTTATACAGAAGCATCCATAACTACTCAAGAATTTAGTGCAAATTTTTTCAAGGGGAGGGGCATGGTAGGTCCCTATATTACTAGTGTAGTCCCTTATTATTGTTAGTGTAGCCCCCTTATTGTTATTTTTATACCCCTGCAGTCCCCATATTATTATTATTGTACCCCATAAAAAACCAATATTGTTATTGTTGTGCCTATTTAGTCAATTTAATGTCTTAAATTACTTACATGAATTATCAACTGAGGTTTGTAAACTAATGAAGTGTGATGCACTGTATGTGCTTATTTAACCTTTTTCTTACTTCATTGTTTGTATTTTATGTTGTTTTTTTGGGGGTTTTGTCTTTTGATGTCTAAGAATGTTTAATCTAGAACTATGAAAGAAATTAAATGAATATAATTAATTTTAAGAAGGAAGAAAAGGAATTTTTCCTAAGCTAATCTAATTTACATAAAAATAAATAAAAAACTATTGGCTAGTTAAAATCTAGTCTGAAAAATAGAGTATCTAACTTGATGAATTCTATCTTAGTATTAGTCCTATTCCATGGATCTAATTCCTATAACTGAGATTGAAATTGAAGTGCTATTCTAAGGGAAAATAGAAAAGTAAAATAGCTAATGTATGTTTAGTTACTTCAACATTCAATATGAAGTATTACCTTCTTGAGATGTTGTGTAAGCAACTATCTATACCTTAACTTCTAATGTTCTAGGAAATAAAATAAGGTGTGCAAAGGAAAACAACTAATGTATGCTTAGTTACTCTAGAATTCAATATGAAGTATCACCTTCTTGAGATGATGTTAAGTAACCAATTATACTTAATGAAAAAAACAAGTAAAATATGCAAAGGAAAACCTTAGTAATTGCATGAATTAGACATTCAATCATTCAATATAGAAACATGATAGAATCAATTTCTTGGAATGATATTTAGGAACATCAATGATACAATTAAATGAGGATCTAAAAGTAAATGTGAAAGCATATAAAGCTAACTGTAAACAACTAATGTATGTTCTATTTACTCCATCATTCAATGTGAAGTATTATCCTCTTGAGATGTTGTGTGAGAAATCATGTATACCTCAGTTTCTAAGTTACTAGAAAGCAAGTAAAATGTGCAGAGGAAAAACTCAATAACTGTATGAATTAGACATTCAATAATTTAATTTAGAATCATCTTCTTGAAATGATTTGTAGGAAAATCCATTTATACAATTAATTGATATTTATATTCTAAGAAAGTAAATGATAGAATAGTAAGGAAAACTAGATAACTGTGAATTCTTATTACTTCAAACTTGATTCAATTTGAAAATAGGAAGATCTATCTTCATGAAATGTTTTTAGAAGAACAAAGCTTACACAGTTATGATCTAACGTTATGTTGCTAATCAAAACTGGAATGAAAAAATTAATCTACTCAAAAAACAGAATTAACAAAAATAGAGTAAGGAAAATTAAACTAAAACCAATAAATGAAAAATATCCTCCAATGCAGGGGCCCTCTATAACTGATTCGTCTGAAATCCTAGCTGGTTAAATATGCACTTAAGCAATCATTGGAAAAACTATCTTTCTATTTTGATAGAACGAAGTCTTAATACGCAGTGTATCATCAAAAGCTTAAAACTTAACTTAAAACTTAATTTTCTACTTGTTCTTGTTCTGTACAACCAGTATTTAAAGAAAATAAACATAAATGTATATGAGATAATATTGCTAAGGTGGCTAATTCGACTTATAGAATTGTAATTGGATTGTTTAACTCTTGATTTGCTATGATAGAGCAAATCAAGAGTCTTGATGTTCTTGGCTAACGTACTTTAACCACGCCTTTGACCATGATCTTAGGCCTCCTTTTCTATTGATCTTGATCGAGTGAATAGGACAAAATCCATGTGGAGATGATTCTAGAAATGCCCATGTGGCTCAATTCTCCATTTGACACCTGGAACCTGTCATACCATGAGAGTAGCTACGAAATCCACGATTAGCTGCAGAATAGGCTGTGTTCTGTAGCTAAATTGAAAAAATCTATTCAAATAGCAATAACATGAGAATATAACATTGAAGTAATTTAAATGCATTCCTTAAAACAAAACATGGCATTTATCATTGATTGGGGTATGTGATCTTATGAGAAAGTAAAGGAAAAAGGTGAGAAAGGATGTCAAAGAGAGGGTAATTCTAAGGTTCAACATACCCCCACTATGAAGTCATTGCATGTCCTCATGCAATTTTCCAAAAAAGTGAATTCTTCTCTCCTACTTCGTCTGTTCAGACACTTCTACTAACACATCCAATTTCCTTCTTTTAATTTTATTTGAAGTGATTGTCATCCTCGGCCTTCTCATAAGAAGCGTGTACTTGAGATTAATGACTGCCTTGTTTAGTAACTTGTTCTTTCTTTTCAATTTCCTGTTCTTATTGTACCGTAGTCCTAAATGCAGAATGGTATTGTCATCAATTACCTTTTCCAACTTGTTCTGCTGCTTCAAGGTCTCAGTCTCCTGTGTGATATGTCTATTCAATATCTCTATTTCATAAATGTCTTGTTTGAGAGCATCAACTAGAGGTTCTTGTGGATTGATAGAAGGTTCTAGATTCATTTATGCACTTCTCTTCTCCAGTGATTATACATAAGCATATACTTCTTGTTGTGTTGGGTCTATGCCTGGAGAATTTCTACTGGGCTACCTTCAAAATTATGAATAGGAGAATTTTGAGGACTGTGTGGAGGAGAAATATAGACAAGAGATGGTATTGGAGTTTCCTCATCCAAACTTACAAACTCTATCTCTTTTGGTAGTGTTCTCTTCACCGAACCTCGGAGTCTGGAGCTCCTTCTCAGTTGTGGAGGATTTACATTTTCTTCATTTGTATCTCTGCTCCTCTTTCTTATCTTTCCTCCTATCTTGTTTTTATTTTGTTTTCTGATTTCTGCCAGTTATTTAGAGATGAGATTTTCATCATTCTTCTGCAATAAAGATGCAGGTCTGTCTTCAATGTTTATATCATTCTTCTTCCTTCTGCTCTTTCTGACATTGTCTTCTTTGGGTTGTTCTGGTGCTTCTTGAAAATGGTTTCTAATAAGAAATCTCTCCCAGGTATCTCATATGATTTTTAAATGAAACTCAACTAGTATCTTTATCAACCCATGGTGATGCATGGTGTTATCTATGAACTGTATTATTTTTTGCACGTTTGTGGACATCCTTTTAAAGTTATTTAGCAGAAAGAAGGGGAGATTTATTTTGCCATTTTCTAAGAAATTCATCAGTAAACAGATATGGTATACATACATGCAACCAAACCTTCCTTCACAGGTGATAAATTTCTGTAAAATCAAGAGCATGTTCCTCCATTTACTTTTAAGAGCTGAACTGGGGATATCTTTTCTAAAAACAGAGACATCCATACCTGCGTTTTTGAGTATAAATTTCCATGATTCACTGTGGAACTACTTGTTTTTTAACCACCTTTCACCAAGCCTTAGAATTTTTGTGGCTTCAGCCATGAATGATTCAATAACTGTGAACTTGATGTCTCCAATTTCCACTGTGCCATCAAAAGATAGAGCAAAAGATTTTGTAATTTCCTTGTGGAAAACATTGAATTTCTCTATGAATTTGAGCCATCCATCTTTCTGCAACATTTCCTTGATTTGAGGGTATCCTTCCATATACTTTGTCCCCACTGGTTCTGATCTTACTATCAGTCCCATGCCTGCAGAGTTTTCAACCTTAAGAATTACCCTTCTCTGTTTGTGAAATGAATTGGGTTATGGAACTGATGAAAGGTATTGAGGGTTTGTATGAATAAATAGGTGGCAAGGGTTTTCAAGAAACACAGACAGGTATGTCATGTCAACCGGTCATGACCGTTAATCATCAATGAAGGAGTCAATTATGGACCGTTATGAGACATACTGTAGAGGATTTGGTTGATTTGTGGTATGATGGAGATTTCAATCAAATAAAATGATGATTTGTCAAGGAAGCATATGACTACCCATATTATACATGCTAATGTTTTAACCTTGCTTTTAAAACAAATTTTTGCAGTTTAGGTTTTATAGCTAACATTTTCATTTGTTGTTTATTTGGTGTTGATCCTTTAGGTACCCTTTAGCATGTTGGTCTTCAAGATATAATCCTTCAATTTCCTGTAATCATCATTTGTTTATAGGTTGTAAAATTGTGTCAGAACTGTTGAATGAAATGTGGTTGCAGAATGAAATTAGCTGCAGAATGTGATTAGTTGCGGAATATAGTCAACTACAGAATGTAATCAGTTGTGGAATTTAGTCAGCTGCAGAATGTGATCATCTGTAGAATGTAGTCAGCTACAAAATGTGATCTGTGAAAGAAATGAAGTATGGTTTGTGGAATGGAATGTAAGTGGAATATGATTGTGAAATGGAATGGAAGTGGAATATGATTGTGACAATGGAATGGAAGTGGAATATGACTATGACAACAGAACTGTAAAATGGAATGTATTTGCAGATTATGAGATGCAAAGATGGAATATGAATGTAGTTTTGTGTTACTACTTATTACAGAAAATAAATAGAAAATATAGGATGTCAGAAATCTTTGAATTTCACCCTATATTTTCTGTATAAGTGTGCCAATCATTGATTTTTTTTCATACTTATACACTTTTTATTTTAATGGCTAAGTTAGTGAAGAAGAATAATTCTTCTTTACTAACTTCATATCAGTATTATCTTGGAAAATCTTGATAAACTCTTCTCTTGAAATTGGTTTATGATATACTTTCAACCGATGACCATTAACAAGAAGAGGTACCTTTTCTTCATCTATTGTCCTTATCTTCACTGCTCCATTATCAAATACTTTTTCAATCTCATAAGGCCCAAGACAATGATTCTGAAACTTTCCTTGAAAATATTTGAATTTTGAATCGAACAAAAGTGCCCAATCCCCTGCTTTAAATTTCTTCTCCTTGATATACTTATCATGCTATTTATCCCTTTGTTGTTGGACTATACTGGTTCTTTGAACTGCATCTTTCCTGATTTCATCAAACTCGTTGAGTTGCTCCAATCTATGTTTCCGTGCTTTTGATAAATCAAGTCCCAATTGGACTGCCATCTTGAAGGTTCGGATCTGAAACTCTATAGGGAACAAGACTTGCTTCCCATAAACAAGTTTATAGGGAGTATGACATATGTCTTGTTTTATTCCTCCATGTAGTTTTGTAGGCCCATAAGGCCTCAGGAAGCCTTTCTACCCAATCTCTTCTATGTAGATGCACAGTCTTAGTGAGAATTCCTTCAATCACTTTATTGGTGGACTCTACTTGACCATTTGCCTATGGATGATAAGGAGTAGACTTTTTGTGTTTGATCTTGTAATCTTCCATGAGCATTTTTACTAACTTGAATGTAAAATGGGCTCCTTGATCTGTCACAACTTCTCTTTGGACACCAAAAGGAGTGAAGATATCCTCAAAAAGAAAATTAACTACATAATGTTCATTAGAAAAAAATTATTCTTTAGCCTCTACCCACTTGGTGACATAATCAGTACATACCAAAATATACCTCTTTTGTTTAGATGGTGGATTGATTGGCCCAACAAAATCCAAGGCCCATTTTTCAAAAGGTTCAATGAGTACCTGTGGTTGTAATGGAATTTCATTTGAAGGAGCAGGTTTCCCTACCCTTCGGTAGTTGTCACACCTTTTGACATATTATTTGGAATCTCTGAAGATCGATGGCCAATAATATCCTAAATTAAGGATTTTATAGGTTGCCCTCTTGTTAGCAAAGTTTACACCACAAGGTTCATCATGACATGCCTTAAGAATTTCAGGCATTTCATCTTCTCGAACACATCTTCTGATAATGAGATCTAGACATGTTTTATACAATTCATTAGTAATCCATGAGTAACTTTCACTTAATTGAATGATATTTCTTTTCTCTCTAGGAAACAAATGTGAAGGTAATTTTCCTATGAATAGGTAGTTATCAATATCTGCAAACCAAAAATTTTGAATAGTTATTGCAAAATGGTATTCATCAGGAAATTTATCTTCAACTGGAGTGTCATCTTTGATATTTTGAATTCTAGACAAGAAATCAACAACTTTTTTTGGTTTTCCAAGTCCATCTAGAATGGTGATGTTTAATTCTTACAAGAGTAATAACCATATTGTAAATTTGCCATTATTAATAGATTTATTCATTAAATATCTAATTACAAAGTGATCTGTATAAAAAAAAGGTTTCATAGCCTGTTATATAATGTCTGAATTTGTTGATAGCATGAACAGTAGCTAAGAATTCCTTTTCAATTATAGTGTAATTTAACTCAGTGGGAATCAAATTCTTTCTTGTGTAATAGATGGCATAGGGGATCAATTCTTTTTGTCCTAATACAACTCCCAGAATTGTATCTGAAATATCTGTTGAAATATGAAAAGGCAGTTTCCAATTTGGACCTCTTAAGAAGGGTGCTTCAGAAATTTTTTCTTTTAAAGTTTCAAATGCCAACAGGCAATCAGGATTCCAACTGAATTCACTTTGGTGAGTACCTTGAAGAGTGGGGATGCTATTTTAGTGAAATTTTACATATATATTCTATAATATCTGTTGAGCCTCAAAATTGTGCTTTCTTTCATCTTATTTTACCTCATTTTCCTTTGTCCATTGCTATCCTAGACCCAATTGATCAATGAATTTAGTTGAAATTACTTTTAGAATTATTTATATGACTGACTTGCTAAGTTTTATGATTTTTTCCATTGTAAAGCATTTTGACCGGAACTAGCTGCAGAATGCAGACATTCCGTAGCTAACCGGCGATTCTGCAGCTGTCTTCACGTTTGGGTATGTTCCAGGTGGCCTCTCAAGAAAAACCGCATATGGGCATATTCCACATCATGTCTACATTGTTCGTTGCTCACCATGAAGGAAGAAATGAATTCTGGGTATGGTTTTGGTACGTGGGAACACATTTAAGAAGGCAGACTTCTAATAGGACTGTCTTAGTCCAGATGTCTTTTTCCTTTTTACGTAGCCACTTCAAGAGTCCTAATGTGATTTCGATAAGGAAAGACAATGATCCTGGAATTGTTGCAAGTCTTGTTATGTACATTTGTTATATAAACACTTGGGAAACCGAGAGCTAGGCTAGATTTTGTTCTAGATTTTTCTTAGATTCTGTGCTACATTTCTGAAGACGCAGAGTGCTCTATTAAAGTTATTTCACTTTTAATGAAGCAGACAGTGTTGTTTTGAAAGCGTTGATTTGATTTGGAGTTAGATTCCGTCAGGTGGTAGAGGGCCCCTGCCTCTTGCACGGATTTATTTGCGTAATTTAGATAAGTATTCTAGCTGCCTTTACGTTTTTGAAGTTGAATTAGTAGTTGTTTTAATTAGCTACTGTAGTTATACTCATTCTAACTCTTCCACAAGAAGAAGCTCTTCCAAAAGATTATAATGATGAATGGGAAATGGCTATAGTATTGTAGGATTAGAAGTTGAATTCATAGTTGTTTTAATTAGCTACTGTAGTTGTACTCATTCTAACTCTTCCACAAGAAGAAGCTCTTCCAAAATATTATAATGATGAATGGGAAATGGCTATAGTATTGTAGGATTTAGTTGTAATTTTTGTTGTTCACTATCACAGTTACACTTGTTCTAATCACTCTTCCACAAGAAGAAATCCTTCCAATAAATTCTTAATGAGTCCAAGACATGACTGTGATAATGAATGATTTATTTGTGTGTTTGCACTAAGTACCATCTTTGTTCTTGCTCTTAAACGCTTGTCCAAAATATCATAATGATGAGTGGGATATGGATATGATATCTTAGTTTTTCATTGCTTTCAGTCCTTTATGTTTGCATTTGCACTCAATTACACAGTCAGAATTGTTCTAACTCTTCCAAAATATCAATAATGATGGACAAACAGACTGTATAATTTCATAGAATAATGCATGATAGTATAGTTAGGATACTCCGGAGTTTCATTGCACTTAATTCATGTTCAGTTGTTCTGTTTTGGGTTTGATAATGACTTATAGTTCAGCATTGTTTTAGATTAATGGCATCTTAAGTTCATTCTTAGATTAACTCATTGCATTTGCATTCCATAGTCAGTTGTCATTCACTGCACAATAGATTACTTCAATTGTTAAGATTAACAAAACAGCCTTCATTATTTACAAACATCTTCTTGTTCTAAAATCTACAATTGATCCATAACCATATGAACAGAAGACAACATCATTTTAAGGCCTGAAGTATCTCTGCAATTTCCTTATCATTTCATAAACAGAGCCCTCCCTCAAAAGATTACCTTGAAAAGAAATCAATAACTCTTGAGTAAGGTCATGTGACATTCAATTAAATTGCAGAATAGAGTTAGGAACTAGTCCTAGAACAGAAGATCTTAGGATGGTATCAATGTTTTTCCTCCAAATCTGTTTCAAATCTCTAGTCAAGGACAAAATGTTGCATCATTGTAAGATTAGTTGTTTAACTGTTTAGTTAGAGGATTTGCATACTTAGTGATCATTTCTCAAGTTTAGTTTGTGTTTTGAATCATTTTCTTAAAATTCATTATCAAGCTTTGCTTTTACTTAGTCATAGTTTAGATTTGATTATGCTTCAGTGTTTCCAATTGCATTTGTCATTTGTTATCCATCAATTAGGCTTAACTCTGTTTTTAATCACCAGCTCCTTTCTATTAGCTTTCTAGGCATTTTCCTTGTGAACATAAAACCACCAAAGACCAAAAACATCACAAAACACTACACACAACGCATTAGGAAACAAGCACCTAGGTACATACAGTACACTTCACTTCAGCAGTTTACCAACCCTGGTTGACAATTAAATGAGCTCAGTTTAGGAGACTAGATTGAGACCAAACATTTTGGCGCCGTTGCCGGGGAAGTTAAAACTAGGTAACCTTTGTTTCTTAGCATCCGAAAACAATTTTATGTGTAGGGAGAGAGATTCAAGGGGAATATTTATAAGCAACAGAGGCAGAAGTTTGATTTCTAGAACACTACTTGTTTCATCTAGATCCAGAGCTAGTACACCTTCAACTCAAACCCATCTTCCATCCTTTATTGATCCTGGACTTCTAGAAGATCTAAGGTCAACTATTCCATTAGAGAAACCTTCCACTTCATCCACTGAACCTGCCATAGAAGAAGATCTAAAGACTCCTAGTAGGGACACAAATCTTTCCACTTCCACAGGGGATTCAACCATGGCAGAAGAAGGAGGAGGAGGAGTTTTTAATGGAGAAAACACACTATTTGGAGGTAGAGGTAGAGGTAGAGGAGAAGGAGGTAGAGGAGAAGGAGGTAGAGGTGCAGATGGAGGAAGAGGTAGAATAGGAAGCTCTTTTGGGTTCCCTATAATTGATGAAGAAACCAATACAACCATGAAAAACATTTCACCCTCTGTCCTTCCAAAATTCTATGGACTTAAAACTGAAGATCCTGAAACTTTCTTATTCGAATTTGAAGTGTTGTGTAGAACTTATGACTACCTACAAGATGCTCAAAAACTAAAATTATTTCCTTCAACTTTAAAGGGAGCAGCATTGAAGTGGTTTATGAGTCTAATCAGTAGTTCTATTAGAACATGGGAAGATATGAAACAAGCATTTCTAGAGAGATATTTGGATTATTGTATGTCGGTTAATCATAAGGAAGAAGTGTTCAAGATGTTACAAAAAGAAGATGAAAATTTGGAAGATTTATTGGAGAGATTTAATTACAACATCAAAAGGGCAAAAATGGAAAACCTAGATCAAGACACCTTAAAAGCTCTTTTGTTGAAAACAATTAGGGAAGAATGGTTGGATATCCTTAACATGATGGGAAAAGGGGATATATCACAACTCACATTACCTGAAATATCTGAGTTATGTATCAACCTTTCAAGAGGGAAATCTAAAAATGTCAAAGGTCCAAGAGATCCTGCTCTTGCAAGGGCAAGTAAGTCTGCTTCTGGGACAGTAAGTAGATCAGAAATAGGACACATGCTTGATGATTTTAAATCTGACATCTTAGGGAGTCTTAGTGAACAAATAGACACCCTCAAGATACAAAACAAGCAAAAGGCTGAATGTGATGCTTTGGCAATCTTTTGTCCCAAATGTAGAAAGAAACATGCCTTGAGAGAGTGTCCTTTGGATGTAAAAGTTGTAGAAACCTGTGTCATTTGTTCTGAGAAACATGAGACCAAGAATTGTTCTTCTCTTCCTGGTCTCAAGGCTGTCTTTCAGGAGGAAACTCCTACAGATTCCACAGAGTCTCTCAATTTTGTATCTAGAAGACCTTGGCAGGGACCTCAGACACAAGGATTCCATGATCAAATGTATAATCAACCTCCACCTTGAAATTCTTGGCAGCAACCTTGGCCCCAATTTCAAAATCAATCTCAATCTTGGGCACAAGGAACACAAAGTCCCTATGGAAGATACTCTCCATATTATCAGTACCCACCATCCTATCCACCATATCCACATTTTTATCCTCAAAATCCTCAACAAAATTTCCCTCAAAATCTTCAACAAAATTTTCAACAAAATCCTCAACAACATCATCAGAACCAACCACATCAAAATCAACCACTTTCATTACCATTCCCTCAAAAATCAAATCAATTGCCAGCTCAACCCATACCAAACCCCAATTAATAAAAATCCTTAGAACACATACATGATAGAAGGCCAAAAATTTCCACCCCCATTTTAATTACTCCCTCTGCACTAGTGATGTTCAACTTAGGTCCTGGAAGAATACTTGAAAAGAGGAAACCTTCGTGATTATACAAGAACAAGATAACTCAGGAAGACTTCCCACGGTGAATAAAATTCTTGAGGAAGACACATCCTTTCAAGACCCAAACATCGAAAAATAAAACAAAAATATCCAATAAATTCAACTCCCGTATTAGAGAAACCATCTACAACTACTTCTATACCTCCCTTCCTCGAAAGATTACAAATTGATAGAGGTGTAGAAAAATCATGGTGCCCAATTATGATTTCTATATGAGTCGAGAAATGTTTGCATTAAAATTCCATTATTACAAGCCATCAAGGAAATTCCAATTTTAGCCAAAACAATAAAGGAGCTGAGTATGAAGACAACAAGAAAAAGAATAAGAGAAACAAAGAAAATTCAACCGGTAGACAAATAACAAGACATTATGATGGGCAAGATTTATTCCCAAAGTATCTTGACCCAGGAAATCTAGTTGTCAAAATTCACATCAATGGAATTGAAATCTAGAACACACTCATTGATTTAGGAGCAAACAATCAATATCATGAGTAGACAAATCATGGGATAACCGAAACTTCCTAATCTTCTTTACACCCACACTATTACACCAGCGCACAAGATCCGTGATCAAACCAGAGCAAGTAATAGAAGACATTCCAGCTGTCCCTAGACTTGGGAGCACCTCGTGGGATTTCATGATCCTAACTCCTAAGAATAATCTAGGAGGCCATCCTTGCTATACTAGGAAGACCTTTGGTTGGCTACAATGATGCTTTTATTAGTTGTAGATCCTATGGATATGTACATCTTCTCGATGGTAGTTCAACTAAGAAGTCTTACTTATATCCTCCATCTAGGACAATACAGATCTAGATGACACTCAATGGATAGAGGATGAGGAAGATTTACAACTCCTTCACAATTTCAGAAATTAGTGAAGATAATCAAATTCCTAATACTTAGAAAACTTTGAATCCTCTCCGAACACAAACATGAATCATTTCAAGAGGATCCAACATTGAGTTTTGTCATCAAGGCAGATGTCTCTTCAATCTATGGACAAATTTGGTAGCTCTATACAAGTGAGACTTTTTCAGGCAAAACTTGAACATAAACAAGACCCTAGAAAATCTCAACAAGAAGAGTTAGTCAAAGTACACAGACATTCTTTCGCATATGCATGGGAATACACCGACATGAAAGGGATAATTCCCAAGACTTGCACTCATCACATCTATATGTAGGAAATTGCAAACCAATCGACAACCTCAAAGACGGATGAATCCAAATCTAGGGAAATTGTTAAAGAAGAAATTGCAAAAAATTGTTAAATGTTAATTTCATCTATCCTATTTCGTATAGTCAAGGGGTTTCTCCTTTCGTAATTGTGCCAAAGAAAAATGGAAAATGGAGGGTATGTGTTGACTACCGAGAACTAAACAAAGCCACTCTAAAGACCATTTTCCTTACCTTCATAGATCAAGTATTAGATACATTAGCCGGCAAAAAGTACTTTTCATTCCTAGATGGGTTTAGTGTTACAATCAAATCCAAGTAGCACTTGAAGATCAAGACAAAACCACATTTACTGCCCTTGGGGTACCTATGCTTACCGAGTATTGCCATTTGGATTATGCAATGCACCCGCAAATATTCCAAAGGGCGTATTAGGAATTTATCTAATACATGATTGTGTAGAAGTGTACATGGATGATTTCACAGTTTATGGAAACTCATTTGAAGAAGCTTTAGAAAACTTGGAATTTTTTTTAAAGAGATGTCAGGAAGCAAATCTTTCACTTAGTCATGAATTTTTTTTTATGATGTTTACTGAAGGTATTGTTTTAGGGCATCACATTTCAGGGGATGGGATTAGAGTTGATGAGTCTAAAGTTGAAGTCATATCTAACTTATCCATTCCAAGTTGTCAAAGAGATGTTTGAATTTTTCTAGGATTTACGTGACACATTCGAGATTTATAGAAAACTTCACCAAAATAGCATCTCCACTCTTCAAATTACTCACCAAAGATTGTGAATTCAAATGGACTTCGATTTCCGCTAGCTTTTGAAACCCTGGAAATCAAAATTTCAAGCACCTATATGGGACCTAACTCGAAGTTACCTTTTTCATATCTCCACAAAGATGCCCCGAGCATAAATTTTAGAGCAAAGATTGGGCAGAAAGATCGATTCCCTATGCCATCTATTATACCAAGAAATTACTCCCTACAGTTAAATTATACTCAGAATCAAAAGAGTTTTTAGTCAGTGGTTCATGCCATAAACAAATTTAGACACTATATAACAAAGGTGAAACTTTTGTTCATACTGATCATTCATAATTAGATATTTAATGAACAAATCAATCACTAATGGCAAGAGTTATAATATGGTTATTGCTTTTACAATAGTTCAACATCACCATTCTAGATAGGCCCTGGAAAACAAAACATAGTCTTCGATTTCCTATCTAGACTCCAAAATATCAAAGATGACACTCCCGCTGAATATCAATTTCCGATGAATATCTTTTCAAATTCTACTCAAACTCCATGGTTCACGATATTGTTAATTATTTAGTTTCGTGAAAATTTCCTTCAATAAATGAATGCAAGGGATAAAAGAAAAATCATTTGTGATAGTGCAAAATATTCATGAGTTGCTAATGAGTTGTACAAGACAGGTCCAGATTTGATCATTAGAAGGTGTGTTCGTGAAGATGATATGCCTGAGATTCTCAAGGCATGTCATGATGAACCTTGTGGCGGACACTTTGCAGATAAGAGGACAGCCTATAAGATCCTTAATTTAGGATATTATTGGCCATCCTTGTTTAAAGATGCTAAAGAATATGTCAAAAGGTGTGACAGTTGCCAAAGGGTAGGGAAACCTTCTCCTTCAGGTGAGATGCCATTACAACCTCAGGTACATATTGAACCTTTCGAAAAATGGGCTTTGGATTTTGTAGGACCTATTAGTCCTCCATCAAGACAAAAGAAATATATATTAATTTGCATTGATTATGTTACTAAATGGGTAGAAGATAAGCCATTACTTTTTGCTAATAAAGCATTTGTGGTTACTTTTCTTTTTTAGGATATTTTACTCGTTTTGGTGTCCCAAGGGAAATTGTTACAGATCAAGGAGCTCAATTTACATCAAGGCTAGTGGAGCAAATGATGGAGAGGTACAAAATCAGGCATAGAAAAACTACTCCTTATCATCCACAAGCAAATGGTCAAGTGGAATCTACTAATAAGGTCATTGAAGGAATCCTAACAAAGATTGTTCATTTACATAGAAGAGATTGGGTAGATAGGCTTCCTGAAGCCTTGTGGGCCTATAGAACTACATGGAGAAACACAACATGCCATACTCCTTATGAACTTGTTTATGGAAAGCAAGTTTTGTTTCCCATAGAGTTCCAGATTCAAACTTTCAAAATGGCAGTTCAGCTAGGACTTGATTTAACGAAGGCACAAAAGCATAGACTGGAGCAAATCAATGAATTGGATGAGATCAGACAAGATGCAGTTCAGAAAACAAGTCTAGTCCAACAACAAAGGGCTAGATGGCATGACAAGTACATCAAAGAGAAGAAATTCAAAGAGGGTGACTAGGCTCTCTTGTTTGATTCAAAATTCAAGGATTTTCAAGGGAAATTTCAGACACATTGGCTTGGGCCATATGAAATTGTTCGAATTTTTGATAATGGGGCGGTAAAAATCAGAACTATAGATGAAGAAGAGGTCACTTTTCTTGTGAATGGTCATAGACTGAAGCTATACCACAAGCCACTCTCAAGAGAAGAGTTTGTCAAGAAGTTCCAAGAAAGCAATGATGTGAAGTTAATGAAGAAGAGTCTCTCTTCTTCATCAACTTGATTAAATTTTCTGAAGCAGTTCTTTTTGAAAAAAAAAAAAAAAAGGTATAAACATGAAAACCAATCATTGATTGGCATGTTTATACAGAAAAGATAGGGTGAAAATCAGAGTCTCTCTGACACTCTAACTTTTCCCATTTTTGTTTTTACAAGCAGTTGTTACAAAATCATAAGTTCAGATCCATAGTGCTTATGATCCATCTCATTTCATTTCATTCCATTCACTTATCCATCCATACTCCATTTTATTCATTCATTCATACTCTACTTCATTCCATATTTCATTCATCTCATTCCATACTCCATCCACCTCATTCTCATGTCAAAATTTAAAGTCTGATGTCTTACTGCAAATGAATAACAAATGTCATGGATTGCAGGGCAGTTCTTATGTTCTTCCACTCCATTTCATAAACTGAATCCATTCCATTTCATCATCCATTTCATACATATCATGTCGCATCATCCATCTTCATTCATGCCATATAACATCTCACTTATATTCCAAAAACACTCCATTCCATGATTAAAATGCTCTACAGGTACATTCTGCAGCTGATCAGACTTTCCGCAGCCAGACAGTCATTCCGCAGCTACAAATCCTGAAGGCACCAATCAACAGACATTAGAATTGCAACAAAATGATCCAGTGTATCCATGAATAAGAAGAATCAAGAAGAATTATGAAGACTCTTCCAAAGGTGAACAAAGAAGACAAAGACTACAAAAATCAAATGAAAAGCAGAGGTAACAAGTTTAGATTATAATGGCATTTCATAAATTTTAGCATAGTTTTAGTTATGAATTGTTCGAAAAGGTTGTTTTAATTATTTTTATTGATCATGACCAATAAACCCTCCACAAACTTTGGATTAAACTCTCTCATTTCAAATTCCATACCCGACATCATTTAAGCGGTTAAAATGGCTGAAGTGTTTGAATTCTTCACGTCACCTAACCAAATCATTCAATGATGATTCTCTTTTCCGTTGTAAAAATCTCCGCCGTCTTTTCAATAATTAATTTGTTTCCTCCACCTCACTCCATTTACTCATTCCGTAACTACTTCCATCACTCCATTCTGTAGCCAGCACTTCATTCCGCAAACAAAGATATTCTTATCACCGTGAGCAGAGCAAAAGGGTATACCAGTTTGAATATCAAAGCACTATCACCTTGGGCAGAGATTTAACATTATCACTGTAAACGCAGAGGTATAGCAGTGTGGAATTTGAAGTCATTTGTCACCGGGAGACAGAGGTATAGCAGTAAAGAATTTGAAGCCATTTGTTACCAAGAGACAGAGATATATCAGTCTGAAGTTTGAAGCCATTGTCACTGTCAACCAGAGGCATATCAGTCCGAAGTTTGAAGCCATAACGCAGAGGTATATCATTCCGAAGTTTGAAGCCATTGTCATTAAGAACCTGAGGCATATCAATTCGAAGGTGAAAGTTATTGTTTCAGTGGGTAGAAAGAGTATTAATTTGAACATTGAAGAAGCAATTATGGGTTTCATTGTAAGAACTGAACCAGTGGGTACAAAATACCTAGAAGGCTACCCTCAATGTAAAGAAATGTTGCAACAGATAGGATGGCTACAATTTTTGGAGAAATTTAATGGCTTCCACAAAGAAGTCACTAAAACATTTGCAAGATCATTTCAAGGAACCGAAGTTGAAGTGGGAGATGTCAAATTCATCCTTGAAGTTTAACAAGAAGCTAATCGGGCACTTACCAATTTGGAGTTCCAAACTTGTCATGGAAAACCCGAAGATCTTTAGCTTAGGGCAGAGAGAAGGAGAGGATTAGATGTTCTTCACGGAAGCCTCAGGTTATAGGATAAGTTGCATGAGGGCAGTAGAAGTCAGCGATGGGGGTATGTTGAGCCTTAAGATTGTGCTTTCTTTCATTCTACTTTACCTCATTTTCCTTTGTCCATTGCTATTCCAGACCCAATTGATCAATGAATTTAGTTAAAATTACTTTTAGAATGATTAACATGATTGACTTGCTAAGTTTTATGATTTTTGTCATTGTAATGCATTTTGACCGGAACTAGCTGCAGAATGCAGACATTCCGTAGCTAACCGGCAATTCTGCAGCTGTCTTCACGTTTGGGTATGTTCCAGGTGGCCTCTCAAGAAAAACCGCATATGGGTATATTCCACATCATGTCTACATTGTTCGTTGCTCACCATGAAGGAAAAACCGAATTCTGGATATGGTTTTGGTACGTGGGAACACATTTAGGAAGGCAGACTTCTAATAGGACTGTCTTAGTCCAGATGTCCTTTTCCTTTTTACGTTGCCACTTCAAGAGTCCTAATGTGATTTCGATAAGGAAAGACAATGATCTTGGAATTGTTGCAAGTCTTGTTATGTACATTTGTTATATAAACACTTGGGAAACCGAGAGCTAGGCTAGATTTTGTTCTAGATTTTGCTTAGATTCTATGCTACATTTCTGAAGACGCAGATTGCTCTGTTCAAGTTATTTCTCTTTTAATGAAGCAGACAGTATTGTTTTGAAAGCGTTGATTTGATTTGGAGTTAGATTCCGTCTGGTGGTAGAGGGCCCCTGCCCCCTGTACGGATTTATTTGCGTAATTTAGATAAGTATTCTAGCTGCCTTTACGTTTTTTTGAAGTTGAATTCGTAGTTGTTTTCATTAGCTACTATAGTTATACTCGTTCTAAAAACTCTTCCAAAAGAAGAAGCTCTTCCAAAAGATTATGATCATGAATGGGAAATGGCTATAGTATTGTAGGATTTAATTGTAATCTCTTTTGTTCACCATCACAATTATACTTATGCTAAGCACTCTTCCAAAAGAAGAAACTCTTCCAAAAAATCCTTATAATGTCTTAAGCATGATTGTGATCTTGAACATTTCAATTGTGTGTTTTCACTAAGTACCATAGCTGTTCTTTCTCTTAAAATGCTCTTCCAAAATATCATAATGATGGGTAGGAGATAGCTATGATATCTTAGTTTTTCATTGCTTTCAGTCTTTATGTTTGCATTTGCACTGAATTGTACAGTTAGGATTGTTCTAAGAAACTCTTCCAAAATACCAATCATGATGGACAAACAGACTGTATAATTCCATATAATAATGCATGATAGCCTAGTTAGGATACTCCGGAGTTTAATTGCACTTAATTCATGCTCAGTTATTTTGTTTTAAGTTTGATAATGACTTGGTAGTTCAGCACTGTTTTAGATTAGTGACATCTTAAGTTCAGTTTTAGCTTAACTCATTGCATTTGCACTCCACATTCAGTTGTCATTCACTGCATATTAGATTACTTCAGTTGTTAAACTTAACAAAACAACCTTCATTATTTACAAACCTCTTCTTGTTCTAAAATATATAATTGATTCATAACCATATGAACATAAGACAATATCATTTTAAGGCCTGAAGTACTTCTGCAACTTCCTTATCATCTCACAAACAAAAATTTCCTCAAAAGACTATTTTAAAAATCTATAACCTTTGAGTGAAGTGTAGTGTTATCAAACTAAGTTGCAGAATAGAGTTAGGAACTAGTCTTAGAGTAGAAGATCTTATGATGGTATCAATGTTTTACTCCAAATATGCTTCAACAAATCTCTAATCAAGGATAAAATGTTGCATCATTATAAGTTAGTTGTTTAACTGTTTAGTTAGGAGGATTTGCACACTTAGTTGACCATGTCTCAAGCTCTCTCTCAAAATACCTTTGATGAAAGAATTTGACAAGTTGAGTTTATGTTTTGAATCATTTGCTTAAAAGTCATTATCAAGCTTTGTTTTTTCTTAGTCATAGTTTGGATTTGATTCTGTTTCAATATCTGCAATTGCATTTGTCATTTGTCATCAACCAATTAGGCTTCACTCTGTTTTTAATCATTAGCTTCTTTCCATTAGCTTTCTAGTCATTTTCCTTGTGAACATAAAACCACCAAAAGATCAAAAACATCATAAATCATCACAAAAGACCAAAAACATCACAAAACACTACACACAACACATTAAGAAACAAACACCTAGGTACATACGGTACACTTCACTTCAGCAGTTTACCAACCCTGGTTGACAATTAAATGAGCTCAATTTGGACTTGGGAAGCCCAGATTGAGATAAAACAAAAATGAAGTACATGATCAGTAGCCGATAAAATCCAAATAGTCATCCCATACATGTTGTCCACATAGATTTAGAGTCCTTTATCTTATTGAATGATGAATGTTCAACATCTTCCAAAGTTTTGATTAAATAGAAAGCATAAAATTATGAATTTTTAAATTCTTTTTTAGAAATGGAAAATGCAAAAATTTATGAAAATATCCCCAGTGGTTTGAAACCAAGTGCATCATCCCAAAAAAGAGATGAAATAGTGAAAGAAACATAATTTTTTGTACAACAAAACACTCTCAAGAACCAAGTAAAGTTAAATCATCTGATTTGCAGCTTCTTGATGAAGAAAGTAGTTTTTGGACCATAGACTTCGATGGAGCTTTGGGTAAAGAAGGGGCTGACATTGGAGTGTGTATTCATATCCCTATAAATTAGTCACTAAATATTCCTTCCAATGTTCAAATTTCCTCTTATAATCTAGCTTTCAACTGTTAAAACAATTAAGCTGAGTATGAGGCTTTGATGGTTGGTCTGAAAATTCTCAAGAAGTTAGGTGCAAAGAAGAATTATGTGTATGGAAACTCTAAGTTAGTAATAAGAAAGATCAAAGGAGAATACTAGGCTAAGCATCCAAGGATGCTAGCTTACCGAAATGTAGTGTTATATATCCTCAAGACCTTCATCGAGAATACTTTTTCATTGATCCCAAGGGACAACAATGTTATTGTTGATTCTCTTGCTACTTCATCCAGCATGTTCAAAATTCCATTGTATCCTAATAAGAAGTATGAGATAAATGTAAAACACCATCCTGCTATCCCAGATAATTTTCAGTATTGGCAAGTCTTTCAAGATGATAAACAAATCAGCAAATTCTTGTAGACAGAAGAGGAATTTGGGAATTCACAAATGGATAACCAGTGCTATTAAGATGACCAAAAATTCCATGCAGCAGAGATGCAAGTTATTCAACTAAAATAAAACTCCATTCCAAGAGTTTTAGTACATTTGGAGGAGCTTTTTTATCAAGATGATGTTGCACAAAAAACAACCATGCTACCAACAGAAGTGGGAGTGGAAGATCTCAATATTGGCACTCCAAAAAAGCCAAAGATAGTCAAACTTTCAAAATCCTTGAATGCAGAAATGAAAGTTAAATACACAACACTTATGTCTTAATTTTCTGATATATTTTCTTGCGAATATTTTGATTTGAAAGTGTACTATAAGAGTATAATTCAACAACAATTCCCTTAAAGCAAGATCAGAAACCTTTCCACCAGAAGTTAAAGAGACTGAATCCCAAGTTGTTTCCCTCCATTCAAAACAAGGTAAATAAATTATTTACTACTGGTATTATAGTTCCTCTTTGCTTTTCAAATTCTATGTCTAATCTAGTTCCAGTGAGAAAGAAGACAGGAGAGATTCGCTTGTGTATGGATTTCAGAAATCTGAATAAAGTGTCACTGAAAGAAAATTAACCACTATCAAATATGGACCATATTCTGCAAACGGTAGTTGGATCTTCCAGACTTTCATTTCTATATGGATACTTTAGGTATAATAAGATTTTAGTCCATCCAGATGATTAGGAAAATACATCCTTTACAACACCATGGGGCACCTTCATGTATGCCAAAATGCCTTTCAGATTGAAGAATGTAGGGACGCCTTTTTAGTGAGAAATGGATATTGCATTCACCAATGAAAAGGATGTATTTTTGGTCATCTATCTTGATTAAATCACTATTTTTTCCAAGACATATGAGTAGCACTTACATCACTTGAAAACAATTTTTCAGAGATGTAGAAATTTTGGCATATCGTTGAACCCAAAGAAGAGATTTTTTCTATGGAGGCAGGTAAGTTGTTGGGCCATAACATATCAAAAGATGGAATTAGGATAGATCCTTAAAGGATTGAAACAATTCATACCTTGGACTATCCTAGGAGAAAAAAGGAAATTCAGTCGTTCAATGGAAAAATTAATCTTTTGAGAATGTTTGTCCCCAATCTTGCTGAACACTTAAGGAAAATTATTGACATGATGAAGAAATATAGTGAAGTAAAATGGTGTAAAGAGTTGATGAAATAATTTAATCAAGTTAAATTGGCCTTATCGCATGCTCCTATTCTTATTAATCCAGATTACACACTTGATTTCATCATTTTTTGATTTGCTTCAGAGCACACTCTAATTGTTGTCCTTGTGTAAAAGAAAAATAAGAACACGGAGTGGCCCATCGCCTTCTTTAGTAGAACCATAAGAGATGCAACCTTGAAGTACAACATCATTGAGAAATCAGATTTGGTGTTAGTCAAAGCATTGAAGGACTTCTGGGTCTATATTCTCCTCTCTCATGTCATTGCATATGTCCCAAACACTGTTGTCAAAGAT
Source organism: Pinus albicaulis (assembly GCA_034641835.2). NCBI lineage: Eukaryota > Viridiplantae > Streptophyta > Pinopsida > Pinales > Pinaceae > Pinus > Pinus albicaulis. Next base: position 86,823 of record JAXQQM020058271.1, read on the forward strand.
GTGCTTACGCAAAATGATACTGGAGGGTGACGAGGTAAATAGATCGCTGCTATGTTGAAATATGAATTGGAGATCAAGCCTACAAATTTGATCAAGGGAAAAGGAATAGAAAAGCTTATGGTGGATTCAAATCTACATGCTTTGGGCATTAATTTTATTGTTTCATTATCTGAGGATCAAGAGGCTGAAACATTACTTGAGGTATCTGAAATTTTTTGTTCATCACCTTCGTATGTTGATATATTTCATGTTTTGCGGCAGTTGAATCATCCTCTTGGCTTGCCCATTATTAAGGCTATATCTTTGAAATTGAGAGCTCTTAAGTAATGCATCCTTAACAGTGTCTCGTACTGGAAATATCTAGGTGGAGTGTTGTTTAATTTTTTGGTTGAAGGAGAAGTTGAAAAGGTGATGACTGGCTTTCATAAAGGTGACTGTAGCTGTAATATTTATTGGAAGAATACAACTAACGAGATCTTGAGGGTGGGTTTCTATTGGCCAAGTCTATTTTCTGATGTTTATAAAATGGTTATGATCTGTCATGAATGTCAAGTCTTTTAGGGAAAGAGGAAGCTCGTGTCTTTTCCCTTAAAACCAATTGAAGTGCAAGCGCCATTCCAAAATCGAGGACTTAAATTCGTTGGCAAGATCCATCCTCCATCATCATCTCAACATAAATGGATACTCACTGCCACATATTACTTCACTAAATGGATTGAAGCCATCCCCACAAGGCAAGCCACTGACACTTTAATTATTCTGTTTTTAGAGAACAATATTCTGTCTCGTTTTGGCTGTCCCTACAAAATCATTACCAAAAATGCAACCACCTTTAAGTCAAATAAAATGATTGGCTTTTTTTATCAGTATCACAATAGGCTTGTTCATTCTACAACATACTATCCTCAAGGCAATGGGCTGGATGAATCATAAAATAAATCTTTAGTGAACATAATCAATATGATGCTGCAAGAAAACAAGAGAAACTGGCACAAAAATCTCACGAATGCTCTATGGGCGGATAGAGCTAGCACAAAGAAATCAATCAATATTTTACCTTTCTAACTTGTGTATGGTGTTGACATGGTGTTCCCTACTTCTTCAGTTGTACCAGTGATGAAAATTCTACAAGAGATCGACAGTGAACCAAATGATATCCAAAAAATAATTAGCCAAATGATCTGTCAACAGTAGTAAAGAGATGAAGTCTTCAGACATACTTCAAAGCTTCATGAGAAAATGAAAAATATTTATGATAAGAAGATGAAAGTTGATGATTTTAATATTGGAGATGTTTTCCTTCTCTGGGATGCCCAGAATGAAGAAAAAGGTAAGCACAGGAAGTTTGATAATCTACGGAAAGTTCCTTACAATATCACTGCATCCAGAGGTAATAAAGAATTTTTATTAGAGGATATTTAAGGGAAATAAGTTATGGGAGGACCAATAAATGGTAGGTTCCTCAAACATTATCTTAATTTATCCTTGTAGATGAAGTCCAATTTTATTGTACATATCATTTTAATTTGATGTCCAAGAAATAAGGAAATTGTTGTAGAAGTTTGAAGCCCTAGGAGAAGGCCATGAGACTTCTACATTCAGCTCATGTTTTCTTTCAAAGAGTTCAAAAAATTTCAATCAGTTGTCAACTCAAAGTAAAGTCAGTTATTTTTAGTTAAAGTCATTTCTAGTTTTAGTTCATCATTTCAAGTTTGTCAAAGTTTTTTCAATTTCTAGTTTTGACTCCATTGCCCAATCGTAAGGCTACCTGATCTCACCGTGATATACGGTGTTCTTGACACCTCCTAAAGGAGTTTCCATCCCCAGATGGAGCCAATGTTAGTGTTAATATTTCAATGATCAAACATACTCTTTCAGTCAATTTGCTAATGTCATTAGTCAAAATTTTTAGTTTTTCAAACAAGTTTTCAAAATTATTTTGGTCATTGAGAAGTCTAGGTCAAAATTATTGCTCCCTCATCTCATCCATGGCCATCGTCACTATTAAAGGTCGTCTAATTCATTATCATTTAAAATGTGTACGTCATTTCCCTCCATCTCATCTAGGTCTACTGTTTTGGTGTCATTGTTCTACCTTTAAAAAAAAGTATAATTTGTCATCAAAACATGACAATCATCCATCATTTCATTCATAAGTCTTCCAAGGGGATCTAGCATACTTAGCAGGAAAAAGTAAGACAAGTTGTCTTATTTAAAAAGGTGTTCTAGTGTCAAAAAAATTCAAAATTCAAAATTGTCTTATTATTTGACTACACGACAAAAAAACTCATTTCAAGGCTATAAAAGACAAAAGAAATCTCATCCAAACTCATTATTCTCCTTTGTTGTATGATAGAGCTCCTCTCTTACCTCATTTTCGCTTCTTAGGTGGTCAAAGGTTGGAAACCAAGGAAAATAACCAACCAAGAACACTTTTATACACTTTTGGTTGCCCTTTTTACGCTTTTGTAGCCTCTTACTATGCTTATAGGCACGTTGTTATGTTTCTTCTAGGCAGTTGCTACACTTTCAAAACAGTTGTTACGCTTATGTGATTTAGTGTTAATATTCTAGAAAAGGGTCCCCAATTAGGGTTTTTTGGCTCCCAAGTTATTCAAAAAAGCTCAAGGATTTTGGGCATCATTCCTTGGACCTCTCACAATAGTAAGTTAACATTTTTATAACCTCCCATGGTCAAATTATCAAGTTTATTATTGATTTTCATGTTCACTCCATACTTCTCTATATCTTCACTTCTTGATGTCATTCAAAGACTCCAGTGAAATTAACCCTAACGTCCCATATAAAAACTATCCAACACTTCCCACATACCTTATAATCTCATTCCCCATCATCCATATCCTCCGTAATAGCCATTCTCATGAAACCCTAATTTCTAGCTAGTTTTCATAGTGATTAATTGGAAATTTCATGTGTTTCCCTCATTTGGCCACCTTCCTCACATCCATTTCACTTGATTTCACTAAAAATATGGAGCTAACATGTAAGCCTATCTCTTGAATCTTTTATAGAATTTTCCTTAGCTCCATAACCCTTCATCTCATTCTCTAAACCTACCACATCCCTACCCTCTATTTTTCCAAAATTTCACTACACATACCCATCCCATCAACACAGTAGAGTTTTATCCTTTCACTGATAAATAATATGGAGAGTGAGAAGAAGAAATTCAAGGGAGGGCACCACCCCAGGTTAGAACCCTTCACCATGCATGAAATCAATGCTTCAACCTTATCCAAAAGATGTTTTGAGAGGACTGTATGTTTGAGGTTCTATGAGAAGCCCATGGAGGAAGGATATCATATTCAACTTACAACCCTATTTTCCTCTAATATAAACATGGGAAAGGTCATCATTGTTGTTACACCCATTTTTTGGTCATCTAACCTATTATCATTAGATGGACCCAAGTACACCATGTAAGACCAATTTTACCCTAAGTAAAATTGCTTTCACTATGTAAAATAACTTAATAAAACACATTTATTAGGTTGTTTATGGTCTAAACAGAAAACCCCAAAAGGAAATATTAAACAAACCTATATTTGTTTGATTTTCCTCATAGAATAATTAATTAAACCATAATTTAATTATTATTCCTAGTCATGTTTAACCCAAAACAAAGAAATTAATTAGATAAACCTTTATTTATCTTATTATTTTCTAGGAATAATTATTTAAATCTTATTTAGACATTATTCCTTGTTAAATATGACCAAATCATCCACAAATAATTAAATAAATCATTATTTATTTGATTATCCTTCAACCACTTCCTTAAAAAGATAAATAAATCATTTATTTATTTATTATTGACAAATAAAGGGATTTGACCCAAGTCAAATGCTTTTTCCCTCCACCAAATATAACAAAATATTCCATAAAAGGTGGATCTAGATTTGGTTAACATTATTTTAATCGTGCACCAAGATCTAGAATGACCCAATATTTTGTTATAAATAGGAGGGTTTTTCCTACCATTCTTCACCTTTTGTTGCCTATTAGATCACTCTGGATCTATACACTTGGTCACATTTCTACATTATTTGCTGTGTGAACTCCCTTTGAGTTCTATCTTTGTCTGGGTTTTCTACACCAACAAGAGAGAGAGATTCTAGATCTGAAGTGCTGAGGACTTCGAAGAACCCATCCCATTGAGGAGAATTGGATACGCCTTCTTGTTTTCCTCCCAGGTGCCCTTAATACAAAAATTCTTTCAAAAATTGTTCTTGTCTTGTCTATTGGATATATGGAGCAAACCCTTCTTTTTACTACTTAATGTCTTTCTATGCATAGATATGGTTTTTTGCAGCTCTTTTCTTGATCAACTAACTGCAGATCTGAAGATATTGGTAGCCACTTTTGATGTTAGGGCTATTAGTTATGCGTAGCTAAAGTGGTCTTTTTTTGTACACTTCAACAAAGGATTCATACTAACAAGTAGGTGTAGAGTTTAACCTATTATTACACCTTATTTATTCATAAATAGGTATTCCTTGTCATGGAGAGAAGTGGTTCAAGGGCATGGAATTAGACATTGAATATTACAAATAATTTCTCAAACCTCATGCTAGAGAGGAACCAGATTACCTCTTCCCTTTTAGACACCTCCATGAAAAATATGCTCCTTTCATGATGTTAATAATGAAGTATTTCACATGTGAACGAAGATTTTACATGTTGAATAGGTACCATATTAGGTTGTTGATGCATTTCACCTCTATCAAAACACATGATTTTCCACATTACTTGTACAGGAGTTTGATTAAGATTACTGAGAATGTTCAGAGGAGAAAACAAGATCATTACCCAAGTCTTTTTCATCATGGTGTGGTCAAAATAATTGTGTTGCATCACCTTTCATCCATCAACATGACTTGGGACAATTTGATAGAAAGAGTAGCAACATCACCTACCACTAGCCCTCCTGTCATGCATAGTGCATCATCACCATCACTGTCAACAAAACCAATGGAGGTTGACTCTTCTAGCATGAAAAATCAGATTTCAGAATCTCCTAGGGTTTTTGAGTTTACTCCTACCTATGGGAAGGGAAAGAGATAGGCATTTGTGCCCAAATCTATTAAAAGTGTACTTACACTTGATACCATTATTGAACAAAGTGAAATGGAGGAGCAGCCTCTCATGCATTAAGATGAAACACCTTTGCACCAACAAAGTGAAGTAACGAAATTGGAGGTTGAATTAGTAGATCAGGTTGAGATCAAATCATATGTGGATATCATTAGTGAGAAATATGAAAATAGCAGAGTTGAGGAGGATCTTCACCAATGCTAATTCTCAAATCACTTTCCTGCAACAAGAGAATTTTCAATTGAAGGTGAAGCAGTTGTTACAAAGAAAACCCAAGCCAGAATTAGAGGAGGATAAAGTTAAAGGTAAGCAGATAATATATTTTGATCAAATCCAGGACATGGAGACTAAAACACAGCCAAGAAGGCCAAAGAAAAGAGGCCTCAAAAAGGCACTAGAGCTAGAAAGGCAGTCAACTCATCCACCTGAAGAGTTGAACTTTGATGAGTTAATAGCTATGGAGATCAAGCAAGATAGAGAATTTTTTTTCGAAAGGGTAAATAAAAATTTTGAGAATCTTTTGAAGAGAGCTAAGAGGGAAAATAACCTCCAAAGACACATGGAAAATCACTATCGCACCAGGAACACAATTTCTCAAATAAGGCTATAACAACTGAAAAAAAGGCTTAAAGAAACTCAAATGAAGGTTAAAGAGAAGGATAGATTAGATTTGTTGGTTGAAGCTTCCTTGGATATTTATCCCATCATTCACAGGTGCTACAAAACCAATTTTGAGAAGTTTTTAATAATTTTTTATTTTTTGTGATTTTTGCACAATTGTGCAAATTCTTCCTCACAGAAGCGTAGGAAACTTTTGCTATGCTTATTTTAGGGGAATCCAAATGATGAATTATTTACATGGTTGGATGCATTTTGATGATTAAATCATATATCAAAAACCATATTTACATGACAACCTTTAATTTTGGAGAAAATTCCACAAAAACACTCATTTTCCATGCTTCTGCCACCTTTTTGGAGGCCTGGCTACTCTTCTGGAGTAACCTTGGCAGAATTAATTTTTGGATGCCTTCCCTTGGGTCATTTTGAAAAATTCAAGATGTTTTGGTAACTAGAGACAAATTTCTAGTTGACCATTCTTTTAGAATTATATTTGGACTCCTAAAATTGTCTAGAACATGGTTTCAAACTTCTGGTGCGCTTCTGTCAGGAATGTTACATATCTACATTGGATGCCTCAGGACACTTTTCAAGCTCAAAAAATGTAAAAAATTTGAGGTTTTTTTGTCCTATGAGTTGGAATTAGATTAACTGAGTTGGTTTTTTCCTCCTATCATGAGGGAACATGTAATTTAATATAAGGGACAAACACTCCTAGTTCATAGATGAATTTTAGGGAATAGTTTCTAACCTCCTTAGAATCTAGAAAATGACTCGTGTATTTATGATGCATTTTGAATGGGATTTCTACCTAATGAGGTTTCATGGTAAATATTTTCTATAAGTAGACTCTCTTTAGTCTTTTTTTGGGTTGGATAGTCGTATTTGGAAGTGGAGCTATTGTAACAACATTTTTGGAATGAAATCAAAGACAAATTTTCATAACTTGCATTGAGAATCTTGTGGTATGCATTGGAGAATTTTTTCTATTCATTCTATGCATTGGTAGTTTTATCTATTCATGCTAAAATATATATTTCCTCTTTTAGGTACATATTTCCATGTGTTTATCTTGTAATTTTATAAGTATAAATCATGTTTTTTCATGCTCTGTTTTAGACAATGTTTACTTGTTATGTCTATTTGTTTTTAAATGAATGAATTAAACTCAGTGCTCATTAAAAATCTCTATCACTTAATAATATACTAAATTACCAATTAAGAATTATTTAAAACTACCTATCTAGCCTCACACATTCTCTACAAAATTACCTTGGAATTCAGACCTAAAAACCCTAGACCTAGACTTCTCACTCACCTTTCTATCCATCACTTAAAACATCAAACAAAAATCCAATTTAATTAGCTTAAATACATAGCCTAAGATCAATAAATATTCACTCAATCCATTGAATGCAAAGTGACAATGAGAGAGCCCTCTCTGGTCCTATTAGGGCTAACTACCTGACCTAAAGCCTGGTCTATGGTTACCTTTCTTCAATCCCATTTTCATCCTTGGGAAGTTGGGGAGAGTGATAACATGTTACATGTGATTTATGAATATGTTTTATGGTGACTTCATGTGATAAATGATTTTAAATCCTGATGGTTGTTTTTTGAGCTAACCAGAAGTGATATGTTATACATGATGATTGACCAAACAACTAGTTTGTCTTGTGTGACAGGAAGTGAATAGGATTTCAAGTGTACCTTACTGATGAGATACAAATGAGGTATGGTTTGAAGTTATTTCAATTTGTTTTGACTCTAATGGGAATTATGTGCTTGGGACAAGATTGCATGTACATGCCCAGTGGGCGGTTGAAATCGACTCCAAGAAATAGCAGCAACAACAAAAGGAATTGGCACATGCAACAGTATGTTGGTAAAGCACTTCAGTAGCAGGGCCATTGTGGGACACAGGTACCCAATAGTGTCCATTTATTTCCATGAGCATGCTATGATAAGTATGATGGTTTTTAGGAAGGTATACACCTTGTTTTTTTGAACGTCCGATGCGAGGAAGCCTTGCCAAGGGATGGACTTCCTAGGATTGGGGTGCCAATGAAACTTGGAAGGTGAGTGATTGCATGGAAGGGGTGACCAAATTGCGAGGCTAGTGTAGTGTTGGGAAAAATACTGAGAGGGGGGGGGGTGAATCAGTATTTACTGCATAATCAAATCTTTTTACTTTTCCATTCCTTAAAACCCATACGCTACTTTCCTTCAATAAACTAACGTATATACGTGGATCCCCTTTATGAAACTCGCGTATACACAGAGATCTAGATATGTCATTAAACTTCACTTAAACCATTCCATCATTTATTCATCAGATATTCAATAAGCAGTAAACATGTGCAGTAAGAACAGAATAAGCCATCACACAAAGCATCACACATGAACACCAGGATTTTTTTAGGTGGAAACCCAAATCGGGAGAAAACCACCGCTGCAGTTGCTCAGCCTTCAATATTTTATTATAGAGAAAACATCTTACAACAAATGTGCTGGCGTAGACTTGACCAGCACGCAGGCACCCACCTGCGCTCGTTTACCAGCCTCTCCTGGAAGGGAGCTACGACCCCCTGACTCGTTTACCAGCCTCTCCTGGAAGGGAGCTACGACCCCCCAATCTCGTTTACCAGCCTCACCTGGAAGGGAGCTACAACCCCCTGACTGAAGGCTACAACCTTCAGCACCACCTTGGACCACGTTTCATCAATTTTCACACTGGACCCTTTCCATACTTTTTAGCACAAACATACATCACCAACAGATACTTATCAACACAGATCAGATATCAGAAACACAGCAGAACAGATCGGATATTTCATACCCTTTCACTTCAGACAGATGTTCGCCTAGATGTTCGCCTCATCACAGATCTAAGCCTTCCATAATCAGATCTAGCAAATACAAATGCATTTCAGATCTAGATTCCCTTCTTCATCATTGGTGCATCATACATTCAGATTTATCTTCAAGTGTAACCCTTTCCATTCAGATCTACTTCAAAGAGAAGTATTCATTCAAGCTCAGACATCTTGCACCCACACTTGTGATTTGCACAATGAATTTCTTCTCCTTATATAGGTTTATCTTTTTCAATACCATGGGCAAAAACAATACCATGAGCCTTCAATACCACGAGCCAAACCAATACCATGAGCCTTCAATACCACGAGTCAAACCAATACCATGAGCCTTCAATACCATGAGTCTTCAATACCATGAGTCTTCAATACCACGAGTCATCAATACCATGAGCCTTCAATACCACGAGTCTTCAATACCATGAGTCTTCAATACCACGAGTCATCAATACCATGAGCCTTCAATACCACGAGTCATCAATACCATGAGCCTTCAATACCACGGGCCCCTGGATTTGCACTTTTTGAGCGCTTTTTCCCATACGTGACTTATCACGTTCTTTTTAGACATATCCGCGTATTCATAGAGACATAATTTTTCCATCATACTTTGAGCACATTCTGAATTCCTTTCTTCATTGCACACTGTAGATACATCATATTTTCTTCATCAAGAACATATTCTAGCAAGCACAACTTCATCAAGTAAGTTGCAATCATCTTTATCAAGTGGGTTGCCTTTCAGGGACAACACTCAACATCATAATATCAACAAGCATCATATCACATCAGATTTACATCATTTACCAAGTTCATCAAGACAAGAATAACTTCATCGGGTGGATTTCCATCAAGGACAACACATGTCAACAGTCGCATGTCTTCATCTTCATTTAGTGGGTTGCCATCAAGGACAACACTCTGCATCATATTTCCAACAATCTCCCCCTTTGGACTTGATGGCAACCACGATGGTGTTTGGTTACCACAACAGATAAGTACAATAATAGTACAATGACACCATGTCATTCTCCCTATTTTCCATGTCACTCTCTCCATTTTTGGCATCATTCAAACACCATGTTACTCTCCCCCTTTGACATCAAGGGCAAAGGGCACATAATTATCTTCATTCAAACACTATGTCACTCTCCCCCTTTGACATCAAGGGCAACGGGCGGATCCACAACAACATACTCTCCCCCTTTTCTCCTCATGTAGAAGAAGTGTTCTGCAGATCTGATGTATACTGAAGTGACCAAGCTCCCCCTGAGTTCATGCTGAATCTTGAAACATATTTTTCAATGAAGTACATGACTCTATGACATTCCTATCACCAATGACTCATACTTACATCAAAGATTCATCCAAGTGGATTTACATAGAAGAGTCAAGTACCCAACCAAGTGGGTTTACAAATGTGACTCAGCTACCCAACCAAGTGGGTTTACAAACATGACTCAGCTACCCAACCAAGTGGGTTTACAAATTGACAAGTCCTTACATGAATGAATATTACAATTTTACAACATGGGTCTCAACAAGACCTTTTCACCAAAATATAAATATGACCATTTATGACCAACACCAAGAAGACCTCAAGAGAGATCATATAACATAACCATCATAATGCCAACAATGCATTATACTCAGCAACGCTAATGCTCCCCCTGAATCTGTGCATCCATGCATCCTTTTCATATGACTAAGGCTCCCCCTTAGTTTGTGCATACTGAAAACTTCCACCAACAAATCATCAAGGCATCTTCATCAAAACATTAGAAACAGAATTATGAGAACTGGAACACCACCAGAGATACCAAACAGTATCAGAGATACCAAACAGCACTGCAGCTGTGCTGAAGAGAGCTGAACCAACCAAAAATTTGTCAGCAATCAGACATACGCAGTTTTCTGTGCATGAACTCGCGTACATATGCGACTGTGTTTCAGGAAACCCGCGTATCCAAAGTCACCTTCTAAAATTTATGCAGATTTTTTCTTTTGACTGGCAGAGAACACTCCCAGCTTCTGTCTTAGATGCTCGAACGCTTCCCTGGGCAGAGGTTTGGTAAAGATATCAGCAGCTTGTTCTTTGGAGGTAACATACTCCAACTTCACTTTTTGCTCAAGCACTTGTTCAAGTAGGAAATGATATTTGATGGGAATGTGCTTGGTTTTCGAATGCATAACAGGATTCTTTGAGATACTGATGGCACTTGTATTATCACACATAATGGAGATAGGAGTTGCACATTTGATCTGAAAATCTTGCAAGGTTTGCATCATCCATAGGAGTTGAGTGCAACAAGATGCGACAGCTACATACTCTGCTTCAGCTGTTGATAAGGCAATAGAATTTTGCTTCTTGCTGAACCAAGATACTAACCGGGGCCCCATGTAAAATGCACCACCACTAGTGCTTTTCCGATCATCAACATTTCCAGCCCAATCTGCATCAGTGTAAGCATGAAGAGTGAGATCAGCATTCTTTGGATACCATAGTCCAAAGTCTTGAGTTCCTTGTAGATATTTGAATATTATTTTTACAACCTGAAGGTGAGACTCTTTTGGATTAGCTTGGAATCGTCCAACAATCCCAACTGCATGCATAATGTCTGGTCTAGTCCTAGTGAGATAAAGTAGACTTCCTATCATTGATCTGTAATCTGGTTGATTCACTGTGGGAGAATCATCATGAGAACTGAGATTGCATCCGGTTATCATTGGAGTACTTACAGGTTTGCAATCTTCCATGCCATACTTCTTCAGAATTTGCTTAAGATATTTAGCTTGTGATAGGAATATACCATCTGTAGATTGATGCACTTGCAAGCCAAGAAAGAATGTTAGTTTCCCAAGTAAAGACATTTCAAATTCTTGCTGCATGACAGAAGCAAATTTCTGACTCATAGATTCTTCGTTACTCCCAAAAATGATATCATCAACATATACAACCACAATCAATAGTTTATCATTTTCAACTTTTGTGTATAAGTTGCTATCAGCAGACCCCTTTGAAAAACCTTGTTGATGAAGATATTTTTCAAGACGATAATACCAAGCCCTTGGAGCTTGTTTGAGACCATATAGATCCTTTTTAAGTCTACAAACAAGATTTGCATCATTTCCCAAAATGAATCCTTCCGGTTGTTCTATATATACTTCTTCTTCTAGATCACCATTAAGAAAAGCAGATTTAACATCCATTTGATAGACTTTGATTTGTTGATAACTTGAAAAAGCAAGAAACATTCTGATGGCTTCAAGTCTAGCTACGGGAGCAAAAGTTTCTTCAAAGTCTATACCTTCTTGTTGAGTATACCCTTTGCAAACCAATCTAGCTTTGTTTCTTACAACATCCCCATTCTCATTTAACTTGTTCTTGAAAATCCATTTAGTTCCGATGACATTTTTATCATGTGGTCTTGGTACCAATTCCCAAGTATCATTCTTTTCGATTTGATCAAGCTCTTCATTCATGGCTTGCTTCCAACATTCATCTTTGCTAGCTTGATTGACATTGTATGGTTCAATTGTGGATAGAAGTGCCAAATGATTAGAAGATCCCACAAGAGTTCTCCTTGTTCGTACACTTGATTCCTTGTCACCCAAAATTTGAGATTCGGGATGATTCTTTTGAACATATCTAGATGGAGCTTTTTCAGATAGATCATCTTCAGGTTCTTCATTGGATCCACTGTCTATATCATTTCTATTTGATGTAGAAGGACATAGGTCACCATCATCTTCTTTTGTTGTTTGTTTTTCTTCTTTAGGAGCTGCAGGAGACTCATCAATAACAACATCAATACATTCAACAATCTTTTGAAGCCTTTTATTGTAACATTTGTATGCTTTTCTTGAAGATGAGTAACCAAGAAATATCCCTTCATCTGATCTAGGTTCAAACTTGCCAAGCTTTTCATCATTATTTTTGATAAAGAATTTACTTCCAAAAACTCTAAAATGCTTCACAGAGGGAGAATTACCATACCAGAGTTCATATGGAGTTTTGTCACTATTTACCCAAACATGAGCCTTGTTGAGAATGTTAGCTGCTGTATGTGCTGCTTCACTCCAGAATATGTCAGGAGTTCCAGAATCAGCAAGCATAGCTCTGGCCATTTGAACAATTGTTCTATTCATTCTTTCTGCTACGCCATTTTGTTGTGGAGTGCCTGCTACAGAGAACTGTCTTTTTATGCCATGTTGTTCACAAAATTCAAAGAATTCATTTGAAGTATATTCTCCTCCTCGATCAGATCTAAGACACTTGATTTTTAGATCTAATTCATTTTCTACCAATGCTTTGAAGATCTGAAATTTTTCAAATGCTTCATCTTTGTGTTTAATGAGCCCGATCCAACACATTCTAGAGTAATCATCAATAAATAAGATATAGTATTCTTCCCCACGTGGTGACTTTTTCCTCATAGGTACACATATGTCAGTATGAATGAGTTCAAGAGGCTCACTTGATGATCCTTCTTTGGCATTAAATCGTACTCTGGTCTGCTTACCGAATTGACAAGATTTGCATATGATACTTTCTAGTAGATTAATATTGGGAAGACCATGAACAGCTTGAAGTCTGCTTGCTTTGTTGATTTGAGAGAAGCTCAGATGCCCCAGCCTTCTATGCCATAGCCAATTTTCTGAAGACTTGCTCAAGTAACATTGATCTATGCCGTTCAGTACATAAAGGTTGCTAGGATTTCTTTTTCCTTTTATAATGATTTTACCTGTATCAAGATCACGAACCACACATTCTTTTGAACTAAAGACCACTTATGTTCCTTGATCACACATTTGACTTACACATAACAAGTTATGTCTTAATCCATCCACATACATGACATCATTAGCCTTCACCTTTTCTTTTAGAAATACTGACCCTTTTCCTTTAATTACAGCAGGAGTATCATTTCCAAATGTAACTTTCTTTTCCTTTTCTAGAGCATTATATGTAAGAAGTTTGCTTTTGTCACCTATCATGTGTCTTGAGCACCCACTATCAATGTACCATTGATTTTCTTCACCTTCTGCAAATAATGCTATCCCACAATTTTCAACCTGTATTTCTTTCTTTTTCCATACTTTAGAGCTTGAGGGAACATGTTCTTTTGGCTGGACCTTGCTCCTGCATTTAGATTCTTCATGACCAAAGTTATTGCAATAAGTACATTCAACTTCGTTTTGAAGAGGATAAAATTTGTTATAGGTGTTCTTCTTTTGTTCAATATTCATCCTTTTCTTTCTTGCTTCTCTTGTCATGATGGTTTTATATGCAACACATTGAACAGCTTTATGACCAAAATTGTGACATGAGAAACATTGTCCATTGAAGTAGAAATTTCTGCGATCATGAAATCTTCTATTTGAATTTACTTGTTGGTTGTTGCTTCTTTGAGGGATCTCCCTGTTAGTGATCCTTGATTTGAGATGATCATGCTTTACCTGTGAAGATCCTTTGTTCCCTTGCTGAGTGGCTGACTGAAGAGAACCAGTTGTGACTGCTTTCAGATAATTTGGTGCTGAAGTCTGGGAAGATTCCCTAGTATATCCAAGACCTGTTTTTATAAGAGGAGACCGTTGTGTCTTGATAATTTCATCTAAGGTTTCTGAACCTTTAGCAAATCTAAGATTGAGAGTCTTCACTTTCTCATTATCTTTCCTTAGACTTACTACTTCACACTCCAATTCCTCAATGCGTTTTTCCTTTGCTTCAAGCTGATTTTCAAGTGTCTCTATGATTATGTTCTTTTCTTCTAGGCTTACTTTGAGTTGATTATTTTCTTCAAGAAAATCATTGTCCTCTAGAGCATCCACAAAAGTATCCTTTTCTTCTCTTTGTTCAAATGCCATGAGAAGTCTAAAGTCTTCTTCACATTCTTCCTCACTATTAGATGACCCATCACTGTCTTCATTTGCATAATAACTCTTCCTCTTTTCAAATTGTTTCCCTTTACCATGTTTTTCTCTATAAGGACATTTTGCAGCATAATGACCAACTCTTCCACAATTGAAACATTTGAAGGGAAGCTTACCTTTGAATTTTCCGGTACCTAGTTGAAGTCTTCTCACAAAATTTGCTTCTTCTTCTTCTTCAGATATATAGCTGGATTCTTTGACAACTTCCTTTTCTTTTCCTTTTGTAGATGCCTTAAAAACAGCTTCTTTGATTTGAGAAGGGCCTCCTTGCCTCATTTCAAAATCAGTCAGAATACCATGTAATTGAACAATAGTAAGAGTTTGCAGATCTTGCCTTTCTTCAATAGCTGAAACTTTAGAGTCAAATTTTGAAGTCAAGGATCTTAAGACTTTTTCCACGAGAGTAGTATCGGTTATGGTTTCACCCAAATTTCTCATCCGATTTACAATATCATCTAGACGAAGAAAGAAACTGGCAACACTTTCATCACTATGCATCTTCAAATTTTCATATTCGATTCTAAGAGTTTGGAGTTTTGCATTTTTACCTTTGTATCTCCTTCATAGCTCAGAATGATTTTGTCCCATATCTCTTTTGCTGAATGTAGCTGCATCACTTTAGCAAATTCTGATTTAGACATGCTTCCTAATAAGACATTCACTTCTTTGGCATTGATTTCATACTTCTTTCTTTCAGCAGCATCAGTAGGAATACTTGCCGGGTATTGATAACCTTCTTCCATGATTGCCCATACATCTGCACCAAGACTTTGCAGATATGCTTTTGTTCGTACCTTCCAGAATATCAGATTGCTTCCATTTGAAAAGAGGTGGCTTAATAGACATTACTCCTTGTTCGGCACCGGTCGACGGATCTCATCGAGCGATCAAGCTATAACGGAAAGAACATAACAAAATGCCAATTTTTGGAGAAAAATACGAGAGGGGGGGTGGTCAGTGTTGTTGCTGTTCAACAATTTTTACTTTTTTTTTTATTACTTCTAAAACCCATATGCTACTTTCACAAACGGACGCGTATATACACGGATGCCCTTTATGAAAATCGCATATACACGGATGTCTAATTATTTTATTTAGTTCTTCATAAATCATTTCCATCCTTCATTCATGAGATGTCTAATAAGCAGGGTAAACATATGCATTAAGAAAAGAAGGTAAACCATCACACATAAGCATCACACATGAACACCGGGATTTTAGGTGGGAACCCAAGTCGGGAGAAAACCACCGCTGTCGTTGTCTCAACCTTCAATATTTTTTTATATAGAAAACATCTTACAACATGTGTGCAGGTACGGAGACTCCTGCAACTCAAGGCACTCACCTACGCTCGTTGCAGCCTCTCTGAAGGGGCTCCAGCACGACTCGTTTACCGACCTCTCACCAGAGGAGACATACTCCCTCAGTCCTGGGTGCCAGCCTCCATGCAAGGGGCACAACCCTGTGCGAAAGCTACCAGCCCTCAACACCTCTATGGACTGCCCTGTCAATTTTCACTGGATCAAAGGCCTACAACACAGGACAAATTGACGAGCCACATTCATCATATTTTCAAAGCTGGACCCTATCCATACTTTTAAGCATAGTCAAACATGAAACGGATACATATAACTCACTGACAGAAACCAGCAGAACAGATCAGACATTTCTTACCACAGACTTCAGCAAACCCTAGTTTGCATACGCGCTTTCCTTTCTCTGATGTCGCGTATATACGCGCTTCCGTTCACATAAACCCGCGTATACTTCAGTACAAATTATAGAGCTAATTTAATTGCGCATACGCGCTTTCTCTTCAGCGAAGCCGCGTATGTACGCGCTTCCTCTGCGGCGAACTAGCGTATAGATCTTCAACTATTATAGAGCAGCATACTTCTTCAGATCAGATATTTAGTTCAGATTTACCCTTTTTGCTTCAGACAGATGTTCGCCTCATCTCAGATCTAGGCCTTCTATGAACAGATCTAGCAGATACAAGTACAATACAGATCTAGATCCCCTTCTTCATCACTCCTTCATTGGTGCATCATACATTCAGATCTTTCATTCAACTGTAACCCTTTCCATTCAGATATACTTCAGAGAGAAGTATTCATTCAAGCTCAGACATCTTGCACCCACACTCATGATTTGCACAATGAATTTATTCTCTTTATATAGGTTTACCCTTTTTCAATACCATGAGCCAAAACCACATTACTTCCGATGGTATTCCTGGACGGGGTCATTTAGACGAATCATTACCCAATACAATGGGTCAATACCATGGTGGTTACCCCTGGTTTTGCACTTTATGAGCACTTTTGCCCATACGCGACTTGGAACGTTGTTTCCCGCGTGCATACGCGACTTCTCCTAGACAGATCCGCGTATGCCTTGAGACATACTCTTTTCACCATAGATTTAGCACATGCTGAATTCCTTTATTCATTGCCTTCTGTACTCACTGTAGATGCATCAGATTTAGTTCATCAAGACATATTCTATCAAGCACAACTTCATCCAGTAAGTTTCCATTATCTTCATCAAGTGGGTTGCCTAAGGACAACATTCAACATCATATTGCTAATAACATCATTACCAAGTCGAAATACTTTCATCAGGTGGTGCCATCAGAGACAACACATGTCAACAGTCGCATGTCTTCATCTTCATTTAGTAGGTTGCCATCAAGGACAACATGATATAACATCATATTGCTAACACCTCTTATTACGAGAAAATAAAATGGATAATATGAGATGTGATCTCTAAATCTCTAGTTTTCACCTTGTATTTTTTTGTATAAGTATGCAATCATTGATTGGTTTTCATACTTATACACTTTATTATTATTATGATATATATATATATATATAGGAAAAACAAAAGCTAAGTTATTGAAGAAGAAGAATTCTTCTTCACTAACTTCATATCAGTATTATCTTAGAAAATATTGATAAAATATTCTCTTGAAATTGGCTTATGATATACCTTCAACCGATGACCATTCACAAGAAGAGGTACCTTTTCTTCATCAATTGTCCTTATCTTGACTGCTCAAGTATCAAAGACTTTTTCAATCTCATATGGCCCAATAAAATGATTCTGAAACTTTCCTTGAAAATCTTTGAATTTTGAATTGAACAAAAGTGCCCAATCCCCTACTTGAAACTTATTCTCCTTGATATTTTTATCATGCCATATATCCCTTTGCTGCTAGACTATACTGGTTCTTTGAACTGCATCTTGCTTGATTTCATTAAGCTCATTGAGTTGCTCCCATCTATGTTTCTGTGCTTCTAATAAATCAAGTCCCAATTATACTGCCATCTTGAAGGTTTGGATCTGAAACTCTATAGAACATGACTTTCTTTCATAAACAAGTTC
>JAXQQM020082774.1:0-19562 GCA_034641835.2 Pinus albicaulis
TTTTTTGAGGTATTAGAAACACTCAGTTCCCCAGCGAAGTCGCCAGAAATGTTAGGTTCTGGTGGCTTCAGCTGGTTAATAAAGCAAGTGCTCTATGAACCCAAACACAAGCTTCTTTTGTGAAAAGATTTGAATGTAAAAGACTCTTAGTTTTGTCCCCAGTGGAGTCGCCAGAAATGTTAGGTCTCTGTAATTTATTAGCAAGATTGGGAGAGTCCAATCACAGAGTTAACATCATTTCAACCAACTTTGGGATTCTAGGATCTAGCCCTCCTGAATCCAGAGAGGGATCTCTCCAATATGTGCAAAGATGGATATTGTCTTTGAAAAGCTTAAGGTAATGATATTAGGCTAGTTATGAAGGCCAAGGGTTTTGTTTTGTTTTGTTTTGGATGGTTGAGCATGAAATGTTACTTGAGGGGAAAGTCCTAAGTGCAAAAAGTTTCGAAAGTGAGAAGTTGCAAGCAAATAGAACAGTTTTGGCAGATAGATAGATATAACGCTGGTTTTTAGTCCATTGGGCTATGGAGTCATATCTGGGCTTTAATTGAACAACAACATCAAGTGTGATCCAAGGGGCAAGTCATCTATACCACAAGATTATTGAGATTAAAATGATGAAATGGAAACATTAAATGTTGGAGGGGTGGAAACTGATAATAATTTCTCAGAGGATTTATAGTCAGTCCAAACAAGAAAAGCCTCTTAAGTAACTGTTTTAAAACCAACCAAGGACAGGGCTAACCATAGACTTCTTGGGCAAGTTCTTATTCAAGCAGCTTAATTGACAAACAATCCAGTAATCCACATAATTACCTTCAGAAAGTATGAAAACACATAAGAAAAACAGAGTGTAACTTAAGATCAGATAAAGTACTTTTAAACCTAGTCTGCTTTCAGTCAACACCAAGGGAAACTTTCAGAATCTACCTTTGGAGGAAAGAATCTAGGAATCAGGGCAAACCATATCTTCTCTAGTCTAACTTTAATAGCAAATAATGGAAATCACATTTAAGAACAATGTTTATGTAAACAGAAGGACGAGGGAACGCCAACATTCCTAACTGTTTAAACAGTATTGAATCATTCTTAAATAAACAAACTTGAGGAAAACATTAAGATAAAGATTTCTTAGCCAGAGAAGGTTACTGATATACAGTAGATCCTAACCCTGTTTAAACTGTTCTTTACAGAGGAATATGAACAATATGGCATACATAGAAGGAAAACAATTTAACAAAGAAAGAAGCACTTCACCGGTGATATAGACCAGGATCCCAAGAAACATCTTTTATATTGATGTCAAACCAGTTACAATCTTTAGGTCCAATGTTTCAGTTCAGCAATCATCTTCACTATTCAACCTAACTACTCTAGCACAAACAGAGCTTCAAGGGCCAGTGAACACTATGTACAAATAGAAGTCTCGAGCTCAAGTGTATTTCAAAGTTTTGCAACCAACAATTTCTCATCTTCTTCTAAGGTATTTATAGAAGAATGAGGAGGTGATCTGAGAAAATATCTCTCAGGATAATTAATACAGGTTCAAGACTTCTCGGCCTTTTGAGGGGCTCGAGGGAGAAATTTACAGGTGGATCACTGTATTAAATTTTTTACAATAAATATCAAAGCTCAGTGGGAACTTTATTTGACTTTGAGGCTCTGTACGCTGTGTGGAGTAACTCCTTGGCTGCGCTGGAGGCGAATATCAGATTTTGTTCAATAACTTCGGCCTCTGTTTGAATGCTTTGAGGCAATAGGTGGCTCGGTGGTAGCTGAGGAATCAATTTGCCTCAGATGGGGCGGTGGAGGCTTTCTGTCTGATAAAACACTTTAGGTTTTCTTTTAAACTGTGTTTTAGATTGGGGATTAGGCTTTTGATAACTGTCTTAGCCGTAATCCCCGTAAAAACTGTTTTCGATCTTCATCTGCTGTGCTTTGTCTTCAAAAACTGACACTCTTTAATTGTTCTCCTGAATAAAATAGTGTCTTGTCGATGTGCAGGGCTGCGCAGGGCTCTTTAGGTTATCAATGCTCATGAAACATTGATAAATCACTTAATACAGAGCCCGTGAATGGTTCTTTTTAGATAGCTCGAAGGCACAGGAAACGTCTTTCCCAACCCTCAGCTTTCCTTCATTCTATAATGGAAAACCATTAAAATACCTGCAAAACACAAAAAAAGTTAAGAAATCCTGCATTTTTAGGTTTTAACTACTTCAAAAGGTGGGAGAGGAGCGTAGCCGTCGGATCTGGCGGGACGGACGGCTCAGATTGGATCGGGGGATCGCAATCGCAATACACAGAAAGAGGGTGCGATTTGAAAGTTCCGATTGCGATTGGAGCGGGTGTGCGATGGACGTCGGATCGGCTGGGAGATGGACGGTTGCGATTAAATCGGGAGGTGACACGATCGGGGATCGGAAGGCAAGACTTGCGATTGCGATCGGAAGGGGAAATGCGATTGAACGCTGGTCGTCAGATCGCGGGAAGGATGAACGGTCGGGATGTAATCGGGGATCGCAATCGGAGGTCGGAGAAGAAGGCTTGCGATCAATCGGGGGTTACAACATGAGTGTTGTGATTGCGATCAGGCGGGAGGCTGCGATTAGCGCTCCACCTTCGGATCGGGACCATAGATCGACGGTGTAAAACATATCGCGGGACTTAACGTTATAAAAAATCGCATCGGGGTTTTTTGATATTACAAAGGAAATTTCACCCGCCCGACCTTCCGATTGCGATTAGCGCTCGGGACTTAAGCGCTTGGTCCCAGCGCACGGGCATGTGGGGGAAGTGGTTTAGGACTTAGCCCAAAGGGGCTTAAGTCCATAGTCATAATACTTGTGTTTTTATGAAAAATTTCAAGGTTTTTAAATGGATTTGGGGGTTTCGGCACAGCTCAAAAAGAAGTTTCAAACCATGTCAGGAGGATTTTCATGAATGGAAGGAGAAACTTATGAAAAGTAGAGGATTAATATGGAGAAAAAGGGGGAGAAAATGAAGGTTAGCTATGAGTGGGAGAAAAGGAAAAAATGATGGTTTCTTCAGCAGTTTCTTACATGAAATCAGCAGAATTAAGAGGAACAATAATGAGGATTTTGGACAGAGGCATGAGGCCTACAAGGAGTCTTCAAGAGCCAACAATTTTTAGTGATAAAATTTGTTCCTTGGAGGCTCAAAAATATTTAGCCACCTTTTGGTATAACAAAATATTACAGGTGGCTAACAAACTGTACATACATATTCACAATTACAACTATGTTGTTTACAACTAGCAAGATTAGCTTTACTAATCAAGACACATACAATCTGTATTTCATGCTTTCTATTGTATACAAAAGTGAATTATTTCTAGAATACATAGCTTGTATGTGAGATTCATGTTTTCAGAGACAATAATCAACGTTGCATCTTCTTTGTTTTGCAGTGATACTTTTGAAATACAGAGAGATGCAAAATAGGAACTAGTTACTTGCAACTTTGCTTCTCTTATTTTACTGTTTTGAAATCAAAGATACAATATAATAGTAAAATTAGTATTTTGTGCTAGTAAACATTATCATAGAGATATATTCAATAAAGCAAAAAATATTATAGAAGCTCTTCTCATCTTTGAGGAAAAAAAATCTAAGATACATAGTACTTAGTAAACAAATCACCATATGAATCTGAAGAATAAATACATAGAAAAAAATGGTTGAAATCATAGACATTGAAAACTACCATCCAGCAAAAAAACATCGGATAGATACTAATATTGATATCGTTTTAATGAACCATAGTCTCTTTAGACTACAACAATTTGCATATACTCCTGGAGATTGTTTGTTCAATGCATTTGAAGTGCTTCTGCACTTTCGTTACTCATCTATTGAACTGCGCAATGGAATAATAGACCATTTTCTCAATTGTCTATAGTGAAATGACACAAAGGCAAAAGAATCATACCAATATGAACTAGATCCTTTCATGTTATATCAACTTCATGGAATTCACAATGTTGACACATACCTTCGTAGAATGCATTTTTCTGCATCTAATAGCAATTTCCAATCTGAAAGAGGCCTATGGGGAGACACATTTTGCATACGATGGCTATCAAAGTGGTTGAACATACCAATTGGAGTCTGGTCACTAACAATGAAAACAAGGTATTTTTTCTTCAACCACGATCTAGATACAATTCCACTAAACATTTTGTTTCATGATACAGATCCCATTAGTGGACATTTTGAACCCCTATTATACAAAAGATTATGTAGATGCAACTTTGTACCAAATTATTCCTTGTCACCTCTTTGCAAATATCTTGAAAACCATTATGAATCTGTTGTTCATGAAATGCAAATTCATGGATTGCATATAGCAAAAACAACTATGTCGAAATGTGCTAATAGCATGTTTAGTGCAATTTGTCATTTAATAGCACCTGAATTTGATGAACAATCTTTCAGACTCTACATTGTCCAATATTTTTGCAATGCACTAATGGCTAGGAGCAACGATGCATTAAATTGTATAGAAAAACACTTAACAAATGAAACTATACAAAGTCAAACAATGGTTGCAGGCTGGCAACAATACCTAATTAATATGGCAATGCCATATGAAAAAGGAGGAGTTGAGGGAACATCATTTTTCTTCCAATGGACATCGATCATATTTAATGTAAACATACAAATATGGTCATTTACTAGTAAAACCATTGTAAATTACTACCAATCAAAAACAAATTTCAACCAAACGTACAACATATTATCATTTGAAACAAGTACATCACACATTCATTATGAACCATTACTATCAAATCAAAATACAAATCGGTGAAATTTGCAACATAAAATAGTACAAATGCACGAAAACACCAACAATAGAATAAACTTGCGCAAATTGAAACAAATGATGCGTACAAATGACCCAAATAAAATTGGACAAAATAGAAATAAAATAGCAGATAAAAATTGCTCATCACGAAAAAGTACTCCCATAGAAATTTACAAACGACAAATCAAAGACACACCAAAAACCAAATGTCCAATATGCAAGACATTGCAATTTCAAAAGAACATCTCAAGCATTGGACTTGAATTAGAAAAAATGTACATAAACATATCTAGAAAACAGAAGACATTACATTTAAATATCATTTGTGGATCTTGCAAAACAGCACTTGCGAATGCAAAGTTGCCTCACTTTGTAACACCTGAACAAATAAGACGTAACAAGCCATTGCAAACTGTAACAAGAATTTCAGAGCTTGAGGAAAGACTTGTTGCATTGAGAATTCCCTTTGCAAAAATAAGACAATGTGGGAAGAAGCAATCACAAATGGGCTTAACTAGTTCAATAATCAATGTACCTGTCCAAATGGACATTGTCCAAAAAGCATTGCCACAATCCATAAACAATACAATCACAATTGCTATTGCATTAAAACGGAAACTAGAATACAAGAATGCATATCAAACAGGAAAAGTGCGTGTGCATATTGTGATGAGAGCATCACAAAATACATCGATCCAAGTATTATTGGGGCTTGTGATAAACGTATTGCTTGGATTCTTGTAGAAATCGAGTACACCGGTGGATTGCCTGGAGACATCGATCTCGTCTGGGGTAACAGAAAGCATCGACAGCGCATCGATTTCTGGGGCATTCCCTTTCGGTGTCTTATTTGCCATCGTACTGGCAACCTCAGAGAAAATTGCCCATATCATTTTCGCATGCATTGAGCGGATGCTGATTCTCAAGCCAGACGTTTTGACAAGCAAAAGACCCAAGGTTCAGAGCCTGTTTTGGATGGCTTTTCAGGTAATCCTTGTCCCCATGTCTCTGATGATGATGCTTTTTACACTGCTCAGGATCATTCGGACGGAGTGCTAAATAATTGCCGTGTATTAGCCCCCGAGTATAATCATACTCCTGAATCTGATGCTCTACCGCCGGTTGGTACACCTCATCTGGTAGCTAATAATCTACCCATCCCTGTTCTATCATCTACCGTGGACTACAAGGATGATGGTGGCCCTGTTGCTCCTACTTACTCCTATGTAGATGATTTTGTTAGAGGCATTAGCACAACCTCTCTTAACCGGTCTATGGGTGACCCTCCACTGTACCCTTCTTCGAATTTCCATATTGGTGAGTCTTCCACTCCTCTGCCTAGTTCTTCCTGTAATCCCCACACCACATTGGATATGCCTCCTATTTCGACAGACCCTATTAATATTCAGGATTCACCCAGGAATACTGTAGATTCTGATCTAGAATCCATATTGGCGAACCCTAACATTGACATAGCTGCCCTCACTGTCTTCGACACGCCGCCCTTATCTTCTGATAATAAAAACTCATCTGATAGAGCCTTGCCAAAAGGGACTAGTAGACTTTCAAAAGGAAAATTCAAAGTCGTTTCTCTTTTTTTTTATCATGATGATAGCCTCACTGATATTCCAATCTCGATTAGTGATGGTTCTTGGGAAGATCCTCGGGCGCTTAGAGCACGCAACCCGGAACCTGAATCGAGATGAATAACATCATATCTATGAATATTCGGGGGTTGGGCGATGCCTCCAAAGCACATTGCCTTCGTGAGATTCTGAATTCGGGTGATCCTATTATTTTTCTTGCTCAAGAAACTTTATGTGCAAGGGACAGGGCCATTAAATTATTTCTCAGTTTCAAAACAGGTTGGAAAGCTGCTGCGGTTGATGCTGTTGGTCATTCTGGTGGTCTTATTGTTGTTTGGAATCCAGTGATGGCCACTTTTAAGGCCTACAGGTTCTTTGGTGGAATTCTGTTGGCTGGTCATCTTAGAGGTTATGAGGAGATTGTCTATATTATTAATTTATATGCCCCCTATCGCAACAGGCTGTCTTTTTGGCAGCGCATGGCTGCTTCTGGTCTTCTTGCTTTACACAATCTTATATTGATGGGTGATTTTAATTCTACCATGCGAACAGATGAAGTGTGGGGTTCAAATGCTAGGCTCGATCCTCTTTCACCTTTTTTATGTGACTTACTATATGGTTTCAATCTGACTGACATTCGTCCTCTTCCTCTGCTGCCGACGTGGACAAATAAGCATGCCAATGACCAGTTTATTGCCAAAAGACTGGACAGAGCTATGGTTCATGTTAATATTGTTGATCGATGGAGTCATATTCGTTCAAATATTATTATTTCAAATGTATCCGATCATATGCCCATCCGGCTCTCATGGAAATCTGTTTCTGTGGCTTGTGGTCGACCTTTCAAATTCAATAGGGTCTGGCTTGAAGATCCGAATTATTCAAAGTTGGTTCATAAGATCTGGTTACAAAACATAGATGATGACAGCCTCATGGGATGGGATCATTTTCATTACAAGATTCAGTGTGTCAAGAAAGCTACAAAGGCATGGGAGATCCAGAAAAAATCGGACCTTAAAAGGGAGCTCTTAGAAATATCTGCAAAAATGGATGACTTATTTTCTTCTTTTGTAGCACTTACTCTAGATGATGCAGCTTTGAGGCTTCTGCAAGATCTTGGCTCCAGAAAATGGGATATTTGACATATCGAAGAGGTTTCTTGGCGTTTGAAGAGTAGAATGCTATGGCTTAAGGATGGCGACCTCAATACTCATTATTTCCACAAGTCAGCTAATGCTAGGCGCAATCAAAATGCCATCTGGCGAATAAGAAAGGAGGATGGTGATTTTGTTTTCTCTACATCAGACATTCAAGACGAGGCCTATTCATATTTCTCTAAGTTTTTCTCATCTGATCCGTCTATTGACGATTCGAATCAAGCATGGGTTCTTGATCAATTTCCCAGGTTTTTCGGTGAGGACGACATTGTTGTTCTTGATCAAGTTATCTCTAGGAATGAAGCTCTTAAGGTCCTGAAGTCTTTTAATCATGATAAGTGCCCGGGCCCTGATGGCTGGCCCTCCGAATTCTTCGTTCACTTTTTTGATCTCATGGGTGATGAGATCGTTGATATGCTGGAACTGCTCCGGTGCAAGGGCTTCATGCCTGCAAATATTAATTCCTCTTTTATAGCTCTCATCCCGAAAGTCTCGGACCCACAGACATTTGCGGATTTCTGACCTATTGCCTTGTGCAACTTGCTGTATAAAATTTCATCAAAAATAATTGCTAATCGCATCAAAGCGGTTTTGTCTGCCAATATATCAAAAGAACAATATGGTTTTTTAAGTGGCAGATCTATTCATGATGCGATTGCTATCGCCTAGGAGGTTGCTCATTCCATGCACTCTGCCAAACAGGAAGATTTGATTATGAAGGTGGACTTGTTCACAGCTTATGACTCGGTGGACTGGTCTTTTATTCGGTTGTTGCTGCTCAAGGTCGGCTTACCAATTCGGATTATTCGATGGATTATGTCTTGTGTTTCAAATGTTAGATACTCGGTTATTGTAAACGGATATCCCTCGCGTTTTTTCAAACCTAGTCGGGGTTTGAGGCAGGGGTGCGCCCTCTCTCCTCTAATCTTTCTTCTGGTGATGGATGGCTTTAGTAGACTAATGCACTTTGCTGAACAGAGAGGATATATTGAAGGTTTTTCTTTCTCAAACTCTGTCTCTACTTCACATTCTTTATTTGTGGATGACTTACTGCTTTTTGGTTATTTGCGGCGGAACCATTGGTTCTATATCCACATTATGTTCTCGCGTTTCAAAAGCGCTACTGGTTTGGGCATCAACTGCAGTAAGTCCTTTCTACTATATGAATTTGGAGATGTACAGGAGATTATTTTCATTGCTGATTTTATGGGAATCACCAAGCGTCATATCTCAAATGGATTCAAATATTTGGGTTTCTTTATTAAGCCATGTGGATACAAGAACAGAGATTGGATTTGGATTCTTGACAGGTTGCGAGATCGGATTCAGCGATGGACTCATCGATGGTTATCGATGGGGGGTAGGTATATTCTAATCCAATCGGTGCTATCTCAGATGATTGTCTTCTGGGCTCATCTTCTTTTCATCCCCGCAGGTATTATCTCCAGGATAAATGGTATTATTTCTCATTTTCTATGGAGTGGAGCCAAATTTGAGAAGAAATATCACCTCTGCAGCATGAATGATATATGCAAACCCAAGGGGTCGGATGGCTGGGGTATACTTGACACACGGGTTTTTAATTGCGCTCTGTTATCAAAATCTTTTTGGAGAGCCATTACCTGCCCGGGCTTATGGAATGATATCATTAAAACCAAGTATATACAGGGGGACGCTTTATTCATGATCAGCTGCAATTCTCTTTCTTTTCCTCGTTTCATATCATGTATATGGCGCAGTTTTAGGAAGATTATTCCCCTTATTGCTCCTCGTCTTAGATGGAATTTCCGGGATGGTAGTCACATCCCCATTGGTGCGGTCACTCTCCTTCAGTTGGCGCCTGATAGTGGTCCCTCTCAGAATCTTGTTCATGCTCTTTCTTTCCGCGGAATTTTATTCTACTCTCAGATTATTCTCTGTTGGTCTCATTCAGCTCCTATTTTCAAATCGGCGGATCAACTTGGTTTGGATGGTGCTGTGGTTGACGATTGGAATAGCTTTCGGGACTCTCTGTGCTGGGCGGGGTTATGCTATGCTACAGGGGGTGATAAATTAGTTTGGGGTGGCCCGATGAGAAATTGCTCCCTAATTGTGAAAGATGTCTATCAGAATTTTATTGCTTCTGGTCACATGTTGCAGGAACCAAGCGCTTTCCGAGTCTTCTGGAAGAGGAAAATTCCAATTAAAATAACAATTTTCGGATGGCTTTCTTGGAAAGGCCGTGTGCTCACGTGAGACAATTTAAGAAGGAGGGGTCATCATGGTCCTGGATGGTGTGTTTATTGTTTAGCAGCAGAAGAATCAATTTCACATATTTTCTTTACATGTCCCTCTGTTATTCATATCTGGAAATTATTCAGATTCTTCTTTCCAGACCCGTCATGGCTACCTGTGGACTTCATGTCCACAGCTTTAGTTTGGGACAAGTTGCACAGTCCGTACCGATCGCTGCCATTCTACTTCATTTGGGAGATCAGGCTGGCAAGAAACAAGCGGATTTTTGACCAGATTCCTATACAGATTCATAAAATCTATCTCGCCATTAAATCATGGATGGACGCTATCCCTTCAATTATGCCTGATGAAATTGATGGTTCTCGTCGTATAAGACCACATGATATTTCCATTCCTGCTGTTTTCTTTGACGGAGCTGCTGCTGATACCACAACTGGTTGTGGGGCATGGATTAAGATTTCTGAACATGATCGTTTTCATATCCATTGGAATGGTGGTCCAGGCTCTAATAATAAAGCTGAAATCATGGCGTTGTGGGGTGGATTACTTATTGCTTATGACCTTCAGATATAGGTAGTTGGCATCTATGGGGACTCTAAATTGGTGATTGGTTGGCTCTCCAATGAGACTCAAATGGATTCTCCGCATCTTCAAGGGTGGATCGATAGGACCAGGGAGCTTTGGAAACGGATGGATTGCCCTCCAATCCATCATATTTATCGTGAGAACAATACTAGAGCTGACCGGATTTCCAAGAAGGGCCTTCTGGAGGAGTTTGGCATTTTGAGGGTTGCTCATTTCTCAAATGGTCTACAGACGGGCGTGACGCACATCCCTCTTCCTTAATAACTCTTTCTCTGTTTCTGTTATCATTTTGTCTGCGGATGCTCACTTGTTATTTTGGATCAAGCAGGACCTATAAGTATTAAGACAGCTCTTCCATCCTGCTTTTATGTCAAGGTACTATACATATTTTTGCTCACAGGTGAAGGTTCACGCTTTGGATTTTTCTATATGGATTTGGCACAATCTACATCAGGCGAGCGTGTTCACCTTTTTGGCCAGCATCCCACTGTTATCAACTCCTCAGCCAGTTTTGCATATATCAGTGTCATTATCATTGCCGGTATATTTGGATCTCTGTATATATCCTTCACAAGCGAGCGGGCATCGGCAAGCGAGCGGGTTCATTATGGCAAGTGAGCATGGCAATTACAAGCGAGCGTGCTCTATAATCTATGTGGCAGCTCATCAGATTTGTTACAGCTGAACTATTGTTTATGATTGATCATTTTTATGATCGGGCTTGTATCATTATAATTTTCATATCTAATCGCTTACTCAGGAGTGTCCTCCTTTTCTATTCTAATCAATTACTGATGCATCTTGAGTTAGCTTCCCTTTTGAAATCTTATCAGGCATTTGGATTTGTATTTGAACATTTCCATATTATCTCCTGATTCTCAATATATGATTGTAATTTGTATTCGGGTCGGATCTTGACCTGTTCATGTGGATGCCCACTCATTTTGCTCTGCTCAGTTATGAGCAGGCTTCTATGGGGCAATTGATGGTGGATTTCTCGCTGTGTATCACTACAGCTGAGATTATATGAATATGTATTGTATATATAATCAATATATTCAAAGTTTTTTTCTTTTTGAAAAAAAAATCATTATTTTAGTTTTCAGATGAAAAACCAATGCATCAAGTAAGCTTCCAATAGCAAAGAGATGATACCGGATAATGATTTCGCAAGCTTGCCCTTCATTACAGATCCACTGTGTACAATAAAATCACCTACGACTCACGTATTACAGCAATTAAACGTCATGTTAAGATTCTAATGAGTCTCTCTATAATCTCGGATATTCTGTATTAGTTTGCTTTAAAAAATGAAATTCCTTTACAAAGATTACTATGTAGTCGTCGAGCATATGGAAGAGTCTGTTGTGCAGGAGAATTCAATAGTTATATACAACCATTAATTGAAACATATGTTGGTGTTTAAATGATTCTCTTTAGAATGAGATAAGATTCTATAGGTTTTGATGTTTGCTACCAAGATAACATTCCTCAGGGATTTTAGGATTGGAGTTATGTCTAAACACTAAATAATAAATGCATTATTATACACAATGCATCCTCTGCAACGAGTTATGTAAAGAAAAAAGAAAGGGAATTCTTAAGGAGGATAACTCGTAAGTGACCCCACTGGTGACGGAGGAGGCCAGAGGATGGAACCGGAGTACCCGTGGAAAATTGTTTTAATATATTTTAAAATTTGACATGTTTTGAATTTTAAAAATGGTTGAGAATCTTCTGATATCGTCCATCATTTATATCTTTTAATATCATCCATCGTTTATTTCATTTATATACTACAAAAATAAATATTCTAAAACTAACCATAAACTTATATCTATCATTTCTGATACTTAAAAAAATATAAAAATACTAGTGAAGACTTGTTCCCAAATAAAGAAAAATCTAATCCAATAATGCACTAATAACATATAACATATTAAAAAATGTTAGATCTAATATTATTTGTTATTAAATTATAATATTATTAATTTATATAATATTAATAAATATTTTTTTATATGTTATTATTTAATTAAAATCATTTATTATTTATTAATCTTTGTAATTAATAATGGCTAGTTTTCAATCGATATTAATGACTATTTATGTGGCAATAATGCATTCTTACTAGTTATTTATTAAGATATATCATCTTTTCACCACATTAGATGCTTTCAAACCTTAAAAAAATACTAATGATATGATTAATAAAAAAACATTTATTTATATTAATAATACATCCTTACTATTTATTTATTAAGATAAATCATCTTTTCACCAAATTAATGCATCTAAACATTGAATACTAATAATATAATTAATCCAAAAAATATTTATCTATATTAAAAAATATTAATACTACACGAATAAAAAGAAAATCCATGAGTAACGACATTGTTCATTCTTCTCCGGGTTGATGGACTACGTCAAACATCGTGAATTCGTCCCCTGCGATTGAAGTGAACGAGTCCTTCCTCAAGGAATAGTTGTATAATAATTTGGCCACATCCTCCAGCAATCCTTGTATAATAATTTGGCGTATGAGACAATGTCAACTCCAACTCTCATTGGCTCATATCGTCTGTTCATCGGTGTACTCTTGTGAAAATGCGTTGAACACTCTGTCCTGTCCAACACCGTGAAGTGAACGAGTCCTTCCTCAAGGAGTCCTTGGTCTGTACTCTAGGGAAAACGCGTTGAAGACTCTGTCCTGTCCCTCGCCTATAAAATCATCGCCATCCTTGCCTAATATTATCATCGCTCCATTTTCATTTCCATTTTTTCCCAAATATTTCCTTATTCCTTCCATCACCATTTCCCTCCCCTGCAAATATAACATCCACTCATTTCTATTTCAGATTATATTTACAGCGTTGATGATGGCCAAGAACATAGAGATAACCCTCATTTCGGCCCGTGATATCAAGAACGGAGATGTAAAGAACATAAAAGCGTGGGCAGTGGCATGGATCACCAACGATCCGAACAACAACAACAGTAAGCAGAGAACGCCCGTAGACACAACCAACGGCAGCAACCCTATGTGGAACCACGTTATAACGTTTACCCTCGACAAAGCCGCCCTCAAGCAGGAAGGCCTCCTCATTCTGGAAATAGCAATATACACGGAAACTACCTCCGGCGAGGAGGAAATCGGGCATATCAGCCTCCCCTTGATGGGATTTCTGCAGTCAATGCGCTCCCAGTTTGGCGGCAAGCCCGTCAGTTGCCAGATCCGCAAACCATCTGGAGAGCCCGAAGGAAATCTGGAGATGTCTGTGAAAATGGATTTTAGCCTTAAGAGATTTCTAAAAAACTTATCGAAGAAAAAGGGTGTGCACGGGGCCTTGTTAGGTGTCCATTTGTTGGTCTTGGCAGCTCCCCTGTTATAGTCGCAGTCCACAATTTTTTTTTACTCTAGGGTTTGGGTAGAATGGTTGGGGATATGCATATATTTTTTAATTTGTTTGGGCTATACAGGTAGAACAATCAGCCAAGGCTGAGTGTTTGTAATTTGTTTGGGTTCATTGGGGCAAAGGTAAATGTGGGTTAATTGAAATCTGTGTGTTCAATTTCATTTGAACATTGATTTTCAAAATATTTTGGAAACGAATTGACTAAGGCTAAGTGTTTGTAATTTGTTTGGGCAGATTGGGCAGGATAGTGTGGGTTAATTGAAATATGTGTGTTGAAATTCAATTGACTCTGGATTTTGAAAATAATTTGGGAAACTAATCAGATTTGGCCGCGTGTTTGTAATTTGTTTGGGCAAATTGTGTAAAGTGTGCGTTAATTGAAATTTGTCCGTTATTTCATTTGATTGTTGTTTTAATTGAAAGCTGTGCGTTGAATTTCATTTGATTGTTGATTCTAAAATATTTTGAGATTTAACAATACTACTAAAAAATTAATTTCATTGCTGTTCATTTGATTTGATGTTAAAATATCGGCCATGATGGGTAAATTCATTAATGTTTCACATAGATTATTGCTGGATCTCGCTTGGAAATCCAGGCACTTTATATGTGATTAATTTTCTAATAACACTAAAATAAATGAGGCGACTTGAATTTTTTTTTAAATGTGAGAAATTGGGTGGTATTAGGGGAATAATAAATGTGGTAGCTTAGTTTTTGAAAGTGAATAATTCGTGGAAAAGATTCCAGTGGTGAAGAATATAATTAATAATTAATATTATGTAATGTATGGTTTATAATTATTATTATTTATATTTTATGTATTAGGTAGATTTGATATTAATTTAATTTTTATTTTAATATTTTTAATCTAGTTTAATTTTAGTTTTTTTATTTTATTTATATATATATATATATATATATATATATATATTATTAGTTTACACTATTCACGTCTTATTCACTTCTTATTGCTGAAAGCATTTTGATTTACGTCTGCAAAGGAGGCATGGACATTAATTCACGACTGAAAATGAGGCAAAGGCATTAAAATTGTTCGTCCATATTAAATTGCACAATTGCCGTGTGCAGTACAAGTACGTGTGTGGGATTTTAAGTGTGCATACTATCATAATTACACATGCATCCAAGGTTGTAATGAAATAATAAATGATAGAATAAATTTCAATGTTTTTATACTTGGGGTCATAATTATTAATTTTAATAGTTTTTTTTAGTCATTGCACCATAAATTCCAAGGTTCAATCATGCCACAAATGATCCATATACTGTTCACTTATCTATGCCTCATAACTCAAATATATGCCAAAAATGCATTCACTTGAAGTTTGTGAGGAAATAACAACATTTTAAAGTTCAATTTATAATACTCACTTTTCAACATGGTAATACTTACTTTTCAACATGGTAAGAAAGCTATGGACTAAAGATGATTTATGGTGATTACGAAATATAAAGATAATCTGACCATGTTAAAATCTATTTATTAAATGTATAGTTAGAATAACCTAGCAAGTATTTGTATTTTCTATATATAGATCTACTTCTTGATGTGAAAGTAGAGTGTTAAAGACAAGAAGTGTCACAATTCATTTATTTTTATATTTTTCATGGTGGATGAAAATGATATTTTTTCTATAAAATATTTGTGTTAGATTTAACATTAATTTTAATTTTTAATATCAAATATAATAATTTTTTATTTTTCATAATGTAAAAAAATTAAAAAAATACAATTAACATATTGCATGATAAAATTAAGTAAGATAATATAATTCATATTTGAAACTAGACATATTTTGAATTTCAAAAATAGTTAAAGATATTTAAATATATTTTTATATGTTATTAAAGATATTCTAAAACTAATTATTTGAAAAATATTTTATATATTATTAAGGATTTTCTACAACAAAAACTAAGGATCTATCGTTTCTGATATTTAAAAAACAAATATTAAAGACTTATTCCCAAATTGAAGAAAATCTATTCCAATAATGGATAAAATTGTTCTGTTCCAGAATTTTTTGATATCATCCATTATTTATATCTTTTGATATCATACACCATTTATTATATATATATATATACTACAAAAATATTTCAAACACCGTGAATTGGTGGCCTGCACTTGAAGTTGACGAGCCCTTCCTCAAGGAATCCTTGTATAATAATTTCGTCACATCCTCCAGGATTCTTTGTATAATAATTTGGCGTATGGGATGATGTCAACTCCAACTCTAATTGCCCGATATCGTCGGTACATCGGTGTACTTTAGTGAAAATTGATTTTCAAAATATTTTGGAAACCAAATCAATCAATTCAGGCTAAGCGTTTGTAATTTGTTTGGGCAGGTTGTGCATGGTAAATGTCGGTTAATTGAAATATGTGTATTGAACTTCAATTAATTGTGGATTTTGAAAATATTTTGCCAAACTAATTGGCTTTTGTCCGTGTGTTTATAATTTGTTTGGGAAAATTGGGTAGGGTAAGTGTGCTTTAACTGAAATTTATCCATGGAATTTCATTTGATTGTTGGTTTAATTGAACGCTGTATGTTGAATTTCATTTCATTGTTGATTCTAAAAGTATTTTGGAATTTAACAATATCGTGAAAAATTTAATTTCATTCCTGTTCATTTGATTTGATGTTAAAATATTGGCTAAACGGGAGATGGCTAAACTCTATAATGTTTCAACTAGATTATCGCTGGGTGTCGCTAGGAAATGGAAGCACGTTTTATGTGATTAATTTTCTGATAACACTAAAATAGATGAAGTCACTTGAATTTATTTTAAATGTGAGATGGTATTAAGGGAATAATAAATGTGGTACCTAAGATTTTTCAAAGTTAATAATTCGTGCAGAAGATCCTA
This sequence comes from Pinus albicaulis, assembly GCA_034641835.2. Classification (NCBI taxonomy): domain Eukaryota; kingdom Viridiplantae; phylum Streptophyta; class Pinopsida; order Pinales; family Pinaceae; genus Pinus; species Pinus albicaulis. The sequence goes on from JAXQQM020082774.1 coordinate 16,709, forward strand.
GTGATGAAGAATATAATTAATAATTAATATTATGTAATATATGGTTTATAATTTTTATTATTTATATTTTATTTATTTATTATGTTACTGCAGTGAAATATATAGATCGCTTATGTGCATGAGTTTATCAGTATTAAAAAAAACAAAAAACAAAAAATTAATGCAGGTAAAGCCATAATTTGAGATGGTTCGTACGACTGACTTATAGCTGAAGCCAAAACCAAGGCTCCGCCTGCCGAGGCAATAAGTCAGCAAAATTCTAAATTCCACGACTTTTCTATTAGCATTGACAGTTGACACAACTAAAGATTTGGCAGGTTGTTTTCCGCTTAGGTCTAAAAAGCACGCATTTTCACTCAGAATCTGGTTATGTTTTTCAGAAAATCTAGCAAAGATTTGCCCAGAATTTTGTTTACAGTTGTTAAACTTTAATATTTTGAGTGCCCTAAGAGTTTTTGATATTGCTGAATCCATTTCCAGCATTAAAAATGGATTCTAAACACTCCAAGCACATGATTTTTCGAGTTTTAGTTGACCAGATTCTGGCAATTTTTTGCCATCCAAGCTATTTCACGCTGTCAGTGGACAACTTGTTGTTTTAAGCTTAATTTAAAAAAACTTACTGAATATTTCAGAAATTTCAGTAAGATTATAAAAAATTTAGGCAAAGATTTATCATAACTTTGTTTACAGTTTTTAAATTTCAGTATTTGGAGTGTTTTAAGGGTTTTTGATAGTGTTGAATTTATTTTTACTATAAAAAATCAATTCAAACACTCCAATTACCTAATTTTTTGAATTTTTTAAGGAATTCCGACAAAAACTACTATCCTAACTATTCTGTTAGGTTGATAAAAAAACTCCATATTTTAATATTGTTGTATTAATAATTGTAGTTTAGTCCATTGATTTTATAATTTTCACCATTAATCTTTGTAATTGTTGTTGGATCGATATATAATCTACAAAAGACAAAATAGCACATGAGGTGAATTGGTTTTGTGATACTACCTGAACAATAGGTTAAATAGCATTCTGTGATTTATCTGGACGGTCGCGCTCGGTTTTATTATGCAATGACGATGCTAAACTTGCGAAGAAATGGAGTTGATGTGATTTTTTTTAAGGCATAATACTCCTTTTATGGGTCTATTCTATCTCTTCACTCCCTAAGTTTGTGACCCCACCCTCCAACGCTTCTCCGTCGTACATGGTCATGGCATGACGCATCACTATCATCTATCTGCTTTATGTTTTCACATTTTCGAGATTTTAAAAATTTGAAAAAGGCAGCGTTTCTTCTGCAGTGTGTTCATTCTTGTAAAATCATTAACGATGAGGTAAAAAGTATACAGTTTACATAATGAAATCTGGTTGCATTAAAACATGAGGCTCAGCAAAATATGCAGCAACTATTCTGGCTCAGCAAGATATGCAGCAACTGTTCTACCAATGGGGACACTATTCTACCGATGGGAACACTTGCCCAATTACTTCTTTCCACAATAGGCAATCAGTTATTGGGTCATTGAGAAGTTGTCCCTCACCTTTTAAATTTTCAAAGTGCACACAATGGCCCAACTCAACTCAATCGAGTATTTCTTAAACTTCAACTATTTTAATGGTCTTGAATTGTATTTTTTTGTTCTTAAGGCTCACAAACCCTTTAGTTTCAATTTTTCTAAGAGAATATAAGGTCTTATGTCATGTAGGGTATTTTTGAGAATTTTAGTGGTGTTTGTTTTATTTTTTGGAAGTTTTTTTTTAAGTTGAGTCCATATAGTTGGCTCACACACAATTTATATTTGCTCATTTTTTTAGCATTGTTCAAGTTATATTTATATTTTGATTTGGTTAGAGACTGATTTATGCATTTGGGTAAATAGAGTTATATTTATATATTGAACTGTTAAGACACGAGCAAGACCATTTTAAGAAATAATTTTTTTACTGATTTAAATATATATTTATATTTTGAAAAGTGAAATTTTGAAGTAGTCTTAATATTTTAAGAAATTTTTGAACATTTAAATATATATTTATAATGTAAGTTAGAACATCTGGAATCCTATGTAACATGATTGAAGAGCCCAATGTTTCAGGTGAACACTTCACCCATCTTCACGAGTAAGAAACTTAGCCTAAAATAGAAAAAGTATAAGAGAGAAACTAGTTGTCAAAGAATATATAAGAGAGAAACTAGTGGTTAAAATTTCAACTAAATAGATTAAAGTCAAAATTAACCATTAAGGAAAAATTTAAAATGATTAAAATAATTAAATTAAATTAAATTAAATTATTGAAGAATAACTATTAAACTAATCAATGGATTAAATTTTTTATTAAATTTGAATTAGCCATTATAGAAATGGGTATATTATATTAGAGTATATTTTAATTATTATAAAATTAATATAAATTAATTTGATAAGATTAAAAATAAATGAGGGGAAGAGAGAATTATAGTTTGAATTTGAATTTTAATTGGGTAAATTAATTAAGTCAAGTTAGAGATTTGACATAATGGAAAATTTGTATATTGAATTAGAATTTAATTTATTGTAAATTAAATATTAATTTGAGAAAGAGAAAAATTCAACTATATATATTATTGAAGGATAGGATTGATAAAATAAAATAAAATATATAAGAGAGGGATGGGAGAGAGAGAGTAATAATTTATAAATGAAGAGGGGTAATTTACTTAGTCAAATAAGGGAATCAAAATAGAAATAATGCAAAATATGAGGGAAGAAAATAGGATATGTGAAGAGAGAGGGGAATAGATCAAGAATGGTTAGAAAAAGTTAGAACCAATTCTATTCCATTATTGTGAATTATTGTGAATAGAGCC